>WUAP02138595.1:0-12614 GCA_015163945.2 Stichodactyla helianthus
CGTGGCAAGGGAGAGAACAACACATCTAACAAACTCTACTCACATGTGGTGTCCGCAGGGCTCGAACCAGTGACCCGGCCCGTTGGACCACAGTGGTGAGAGGCGAACGTTTTACCGCTACGCCAGCCAATGGCCTTGGCACTGAGACTTCTTACAGTTACATGTAGTTAGCTCAATAAGGCTACGTGGAACAGATATCCTTTGTCATATAGACTGGTTTTAGAAAACCATCTTCTACCGTTTGGTAGCTTGCGCGCTTAAGGTGTTGTCTCAAACTGTCTGATGTTGGTGGAGGAACCTCATTCTTGCGTTTTCGCTGCTGGCAAAGCATTAGGTACCATAGCTCGTCCATGGTGCTTGTGCTTCTTCTCGTCTTGGGATATAGATCGAGAGTGAAAGCCTCGGTCTTCCAGCAAGCGTCTCATTCAAGTCTTGCTGCTGACAAAACAGGCTGAGAGTTGTCTAGTGAGCGGCATTGCGCTTGAGGGCAATCCACGGTTTCTTCTTCCCGTGCCGGGATAATGCTGCTCGTCGAATTGCAGCCAGTGAGGGCGTGGAATGCGCTGGCAGAGTGACACAATCTTTCTCCTAGGCTTTGCTGAATAGTATGCACTGGAATATATCTCTGACGGTCGCTAACATCGTTGCCGGCGTTGTTGCCAGACATGATACTCTCAGCAATTTCGCTCTCGCAACAAAATCTCTAAAATTGCATTGCCAGCGCGAGAAAAAATAGCGTGTATCGCCGTCTTTATGGCTAAAAACCAATTGTTGCCCCACCCTGGATATGTAGGCTCCAGCAGACATTCCCTCCCCTTTCATTCTAAAGGCAGGGGCGCAGATCAAGGACTTCTTAAAAGGGGTAGAGTGCTAGAGTGCTTTTAGTCACTGTTCAATAGTTAGGTAAATTTATCTAATTTAGTTAACTATTTAGGTGACGTCACCTGAAATAGTAAACGCGCGCCAAAATAACGGTCGTGCAAATTCGGGGGGCTTACTTTACCAGAGAATGTGTGTAGAGACAGTCGATTGTATCATCGTTTCCCCCCGGATATTCAGACCGTTGACCTATTCAACAAAGTATTACACCTTTTGCTGTTCATTAACAGAAAATGTACATTCATTTAGGCCAAACGTTGTATCAATAACGTGTAATACACTTACCACAAGTACCATCATTAGCTTGGATCAACTTTCAATAACGATATTTGAATATGCGTGTACATTCATGAACATCAATGGACAATCAATAGCGCGCTTGTGCGTCATTCACATGCGTGGAATGTATTTTCTTGAGCGCGCAATTAAACTTCAATAACACGAATTGACAAACAGTTGCGTTTATTGACAATCATTTACCCAAAAGTGAAAATTCATTAGTGCTATTAGCATAACCACTGACAATCTATAACGCGTTTGGACAATCATGAGCATCAATGTGACATTCTTTACCGTGGTTCGACAAACATTTGCATGATTCAAATAGACATTAATAGAAAAAAAGCAATCATACTTGTGGTGTTAATGAAAGTGTATTACACGGTTATTGATACGTTTGGCACAAATGAATGTACATTTTCTGTTAATGAACAGCAAAAGGTGTAATATTCATTCTTGGGACTGGCCATTGTCTCTCTTAGGCACCTCTTTTTTTGAGCCTAAAAATACTGCCCCCCATTTGCACCAGCTCTCCCTCTAAATAACGACTGGTCCCTTAGGTCAATTATCTACTTTCAATTGATTTGTCACCATTGAATTAAATTAATACCATAAGTTTATAACACCACCATTTATTTACAAGCTATATTATTTGCATACAGTTTTACAGCTCTTTCCTCTGCATGATAGCAATTAAACAGAAAAATTAAACAACTATGGTCAAATGCTCTGGTCTAACAGTTTAATTACCTGATGGACCTTATTTGACAGGTCTGATGAAGTTGTAAAGAGCAAATTACTTTTACTTTATTACCTTAGATTTTTTATGACTGAAATATCAAGGCACATGGAACTGTCACAGCATGTAGCCAGTCACTCAAGTTTCCTGATCATCCCTTCAGAATTTTCATATTGTGAATTTTTCTCATTCATGTGAAAACTGTTCAACTAAGATATGGCATTGTTCAACTAAGATATGGCATTATTCAAAAGTGCATGTTTTATAAAGCTGTAATATGTTATCTAAACATCTGTATAGTGGGAGCCTTTTTTGCAAGCATGAGTTGCACTAGAGCAAATGCTTTTGGTGCTTGGAATAAACAGGAGTTCAGAAGTTCTAGAAACCTTATTTACAAGGAAAAAACAGACTTGGACTTTCTCTGTCTTTTTTTGGCAAGACTTAATGCCTACTATTACTGCAAATTTGTGTGGAATTGTTTCAAACAGGAGAAACTTCAGAACCCTGTAGAACAAAAGTCATATAATTAGCTAACTATTCACATGTATGACTGTCAATAATATTAACAGAATGCTGTACCTGTTTCTGTTGTTTTTGTGCACCCCAAGTGATGTAATCTGCTCTTGATGCTGCTTGGTACTCATCAATTAACTGTTGCACCACTTCCCTTAAAGTTTGAAAGGAGGACAAAAAAATTGAAAAACTCATGGTGGGTACATAAGGTTCCAAAAAATAGTCAAAAACATTGAGATTTTGCCATCCTCCCTACATTACCAGGAGCTTTTTTCACTGCAACCCTGCATTTACAAGGAACTGCCTTACATGTAAAGGAAAACTTTGTATTCTAAGGGATTGTGGTGAGGTAAAAACTAATACAGGTATTCTGTCAACACAAAGTACTAGGTAAAGTAAGAGGACGAAAAATTTAGCAGTGTTTTCACAGGTCACCAACATCCCTTTTTGGTTATAGGCATGCCCAGGACACCAAGAATACATACCTTGAGTCATCAAGTTCATCAAGATTCTCTTGGAATATTGCTTCCTTTTTGTAGTTCTCCAGGAAAGCTTCTCTCTTACGCAGTTTGTCATAAAGTTTACAGTTCTTTTCAAAGACCTTGACAGGATAAGGTAAAACAGACGTTAATTTTAATATACTTTTCTTTGGTATCCTTTTAGCAACAATAAAAATAATGTAAATCAATATAATTATAATATTTACAGTGGATATACTGGTGTGGTTTGCCAACATCAAACCACTGACACGATGAGCAGTCTGTACGTAGGGTGATTTTCTGGATAATGCAACCTTATTAAGAAATCAAAGGAAAAGTGATCAAATAACAGTGATGGCAAAAAGCAACATGTAAAATGATCAGCATTCATAAGTATGATACTGTTTCACTGTTTCATCTTAGAGCAGACTGTTTTGCATGATTGGAAAATGAATGATTTATTATGAGATTAAAGTTGTTTCCTATTTTTGTCCAAATCATTGGATCACACCATGTTAGTTAATCTATTAAAATATGGTATGGATGTTATTTTCCTACTTGAATAAAATCTGCTTTAGTTGATGTTACCTGAATGCTAGCAGGTCCCCAAGGTATAAACTCTGCTAACTTCCTTTCTCTGATTCTCTGTAAACTTTTGTGTACCTGAGGTTTGAAAAGGCAAAAAAAGGTACAAAGATAAGATAAGATTGGTTTGATTGGCTTTAAAAAAATTCATTACAAGTTTTTAAACTTGATCAAAACTAGTACCTGTGTAGGGTCTACTTCTCCTTGGATAATGTTCAGTATGGAGATATAGCAGTGGTTATGTTTTCTGTCTCTCAAAGTTGACACCATCACATTTTTAGGCTGCAAAAAAAAATTAACACTTACTTGTCAATACATTAAAAATGATCAACAAAAGCAATGATTTTAAAAATGCCTTTTCTTTTTTATATACTAAGTGGTACCTGAAGTAATCTGCGCATGACATCAAGAACTGTTGTTTTCCTGATGCTGGCGACCTATTCAATTTGAAAAGAATTAACAAAATGTAATATGAAAATTAATCTGACCTTATAAGTTTTGTTTTTGTGAAACTGATTCATAATTTTCTCCAGCTTTATACCATTAATATTGACATAGTCCTGAAAGACATTCAAGCTTGGCAATCCTCTAGATCTTATTTTGTTGGGAAGCCACATTCAGATAACTTTCAATGTGAGTCACACTTGATTGCCTTTCTTTTCAAACTCATTGAAAATCAATTAGAAAACTACCATTGACTATTTTTAGTTGAAATCACTCAGAAACTAGATACCCTCACATCTGCTGGCTGAGGATTAATGTTAACTAACCTTTTGGTCTGTGGTTAGTGGTGTATATCCAGTCATCAGAAAGTGAAGTCTGGGAGTTGGAATCAGTGAAGCAATCAGACCAATCAGATCATTGTTCATATAACCTACATAAAATGAAACCAATTAGCAGGTCAAATACAGAGGTGGATCCACAAGGGTGATGTAATAGCCAAAATGTTTTGAATTCATGAAATTGCCAACTAAAAAATTCAATTGATAAATTTCACTGGAATGTGAACATTGTATCTAATGGTCATTTAGTTCTCTAAGGCTGTGTTTACACTTATATGGGTTACTGAGGCTGAACCTTAGCAACCTTAGATGTCAAAACAGTGCTAATTGGCAGCCATTTTTTAACTGTTTCCCCAAGCTAGGTTAACACTCTAGTGTAAACATGACCTAAGTAAACTTCATGCACTTCTGTATAAATTGTATAGCAGAGACCTCACTTGGTTAATTAGTAATAGCTCTCATTGTTACCTGGATATCTGAGAGTTGTTGTACTAGTGGCCATTATTGTAGAAACAAGCTGATTGACTTGAGAGAAGGTAGGATTTGGAATATGAAGTCTGTCAGCTGCTATTCTATTTAATGCAGTATTATCCAAAACAACCTAAATTTAAAAATAAGAATATATAGCTAAACATGATTGGCATGTCTCCAGTAATTGTATTTTGATAGTGAAATATTAAAAACTTCTATTCCACTGATCAAGAGCCAAAAGAAGATTACTTTAGAAGGCTGCAACATTGTAATATCTATGTACTAATGGATTGACCATGATTAAAGAACCATTGAAATGACATTTGATCACAAAAATCCATTACTGAAGATAACTGAAGACAGTCAAGCATGTGCTACCTACTGTGGTTAGAGCTTTCTAAAAGGTTTGGAATATTTACCACACAATCAGCATTTTGAGTCAGTCTCTTGAGAGTCAAGATGGAATTATATGGTTGAACAACAACATCACTAATGTCTTCCTAATGATAAAGCATAAAAAAATGTATTTTGGATAAAATGGAATTAGTATAGTTGGAGTAAAATACAATGGGATGCAATGGTACTTTATTATAATTGTTATATTGTTGTACTAATTATTTTTAATTGTTTCCAAAAATCATGTTTTTTACCTGTTGTGGAAAGACAGAATATGTCTGGATCAACTTTTTAGGGTATCTAGAAATATAAATTTTAAATCATGATATGATATAAATGAATAAATGAAATGAATAAAAGCCTAATTTGCAAGGAATGGGTAAAAAAATACTGTTCAATATTGGATAAAATAAAAAACCATTGTAAGAGTAAAAACCACTGTGCTGTGCTATCCTTCATGATGCTGTTATGTTGTTTCAGCCATATTGATCACTATTAACAAAAGATTTTGCACTAGGTTGTGTAATACCTTCTTTCTATTTCAAACTGACCAATACTGAATTGATGCCTTTATAATTTAGTAAAATGATGAATCAAATCTAGCTTTATACCTGTCATTCAGTTTTTCAAGGAGGTACGATCCCATTCCAGACCCTGTTCCACCAGCAATAGAATGACACATTACAAAACCCTGTTGAAAAAAATTCAAAATCATATTCTTTGTACAAGAGAACAACATGAAAACTCAACCAAATTTTGGCATACTAGAAAGATTGCATCATAGAACATTTGAAGATGAAAAGCTAAAAAGTCATGTCACACCATGACTATATTGGTTAATTCATGTCATATCATTTTGATGATTAAATCTTATGGCATGTGGAACTGTTCAACAATTCTGCACTATGACTGTTCCATATGCTATAACATTGGAGCTATATGCAGTATAAACATACCTCAAGGCTATCACTGCCATCCGCTTCTCTGTCAATTATGTCAAAAACTTCTTCATGAAGTTTCTCTGCCTAAACAACATAAATATTATGTTAATCAATCAGTTAAATCTCTTTTTGATGTGAGTGAGTCCTATTTCCCTTGGTCACTATGTGACCCTGTTTTTGGTCACTGGTAAGCTTTGACCAAAGAGGCCAAGTGTGGATTAGTGTTGAGAGGAGATGGTCTACCAAGTGCAGGTCAAAAGAAGCCCACCCCTGTCCCCCACCCCAGGGGCACTTGTGACTCCAACCTAATCCTCACATGCTCCCAGCACCAATAAAAATACAGAGACTAACCAAGAAAAAAAGAGAACTTGCTCAGTCTACCAATAATCACATACTTGTGAGAATCCACTAGCCCAGTTGTTACCAGCACCACCGCCATGTTGTGATGTGTAAATATTTTCAGGGTTGTATAAATTAGAGAAAGGTGATGACATGATGGCATCTATGACCTATGACAAAATTAACTACAATGAGCTTGTAAGGAAAATTCATTGGATGACAACGAATTTAACATTTAATTTCACAAGAAAAAATGACATCACACAATTGAATTGAATTGAAGTGATCATATTTTGAATGAAATTCAACACAGAAAAATTTGGAAAATAAAATTTCCTTAAATCCCATATCCGACAGACTAAGACTTTAATTTTGGTTTAAATTGAGGTTTAATTCTTGAATGGCTTTAAGTGTGTGAGTAAGCTACCTGTGTAACATTGAACTTAGCTTTTCAGTGTTGAATTCAACATTAAATTCCCTCCCCTTGATAGTCAATCAGTGCACGAGTTTCTGATGAGTGATGGGATCTACAAGATACCTAAAGACTTAGACACATGTGGTGTTCCCTAGGACAATGCTTGCAACAGGGAAATCACACATCCACCCATTAAAGCAGAACTCATTTCTACTTCTCTGACATCAGCAGAGACACCATGCGCAACAGTTGAACACACAGTCTGATTAACATCACAGGCAATGTTGTATTGTTTACCCAAGCCTTCATGGCTTCCTTGGTCCAATACAGACTACAAACTTTCAGTCCACTATCTAATTAGTATTCTGGATAGCCAATAATTATTTTGTATGGGGAGAGGGGAGGGGGAGATGTTAATATAACAGCTGTGGTTTTGACATTGAAATGTGCCTTATCCAACATCTAATGCTTATGAATTTTCCACACATTGACATAAACTTACCCTTGGCTCTAAATCAAGGAGCACAGCTCTTGGGATGTAGTGTTCGTCATCCGCCTATTAAACGAAAAATGAAAATGTGGAAATACGCAACTGGATGAAAAGGGATTAGTAGCACAAGAAATATAGAATAACACAATAATTTGTTAAAAGAAAAATCGCAATGCAAAAAGTAGTTTTTTTCTGACCTGATAAAAGAAAACGTCTTTTCTGTCGGTTCCATCCGTTGCAAAGTCTTCAAGAATACCGTCTGGAAAAAAGTTGATGAAATCAGATGTTCAACACACAACCAGATACAGGAAGGACAAAGATCCCTCACTGATACTTTAAAGACATTTACCTGGTCGTATTCCATGCTCTGCACAGAGCTGCTTCCAAAACTCCATTCCAACTACACAATTACAACAAGACGTGGAAAAAATTAGTGATCTTACAAAAATCATCGTTTGATTATCTTCAAAAGCATAAAAGGAAAACTTACTTTGGTTTCCACATTGTCCAACCTGTAGTGTTATGATTTCTCGCGGCATTATGTACAAATATTCTTTAGTATTGTCTCAAAAATCGAGGAGAAAGTTTTGAAATTTCACAGCATAACGTCAAAAATGGCGGCAAAACTAGGACTTCTGATAAGGAACTGGGAACGAGGAGGTATTATTTTTAAGTGGGTTGCCTGTGGTGATCACGTGTTTTATATTTTCAAGATGGCGGGCGTACAACAAGAAGAAGTGATGAAGTCGCTCCCTTCTTTAAAGAATTTAACGAGAAAAGAATATGGTAGACTGTTAAATGAACAGGAAAAGGTACTTTGATATATGTGTTATTCGCTGCAGTATTTTCTTGATGATTACGTGTTTCTAATAGCTTCAATTTTATGTTTTTTGTTTTGCACGTGGTCTGTTGTAGGCCGTGCAAGATCTTGTTCGTCCTCACATTGATTCGTTTAATTTTATGTTGGAAGAGGGATTATCTCTTGCCGTGCAGGTAAAAATACTGTGTTATATCAATTTTTTATTTAAGAATCTGTTTTTATAATCTAAGAGTGAGTTAAATTTGCTAAGTGTAGGGGAGGAGTCCCGCAGATTAGAGTGTTGGTAAACTTTGGAAGGGATAGTATGATAGAAAAAAATAGTAGTAGTGCAAAACTTATTTTCTTTAACTTTTCAGACCCCTCATATAAATGTTAAGATTGTGTCAGTCATTTGAAATTCCCAGACCCCCTCCCCTCCCCCCATTTTTCTGGGCCATTCACTTTTAAGTGGAAGCCCCTGTCTGTGGGGAGAATATAAGGGATGAGCTCACTTGCCTACCAGGGAAAAGTTAATTGAAAAACTCAAAAAATAAATTGATCCCTGGCCTACTGAGGCACTTAAACAGAATGAAGTTCTGGTGAAAATCCCAAGGATGGAGTTCAGGGGTTTCAAGTGACTGCTGCATTACAGAGACACCAGATTCAGGTTGAACATTTCATGGCAATGTTTGTTGTGATTGTTGTTTGTTTGTTTCTCACCTAGTCTAGAATTTTCTAGGCTGTGGGGAACACATTTGTCTGGGAAAAGTTTTAGTTGCTAAATGAAAGAAATCACCTGTAATAGCACTGTGTCAGTGGCATCACGACTCAGACAAACAAACCAAATGAAACCAAATTTTTTGTCTCCTTGCTGTTTGGTTTGTAAAGTAATGAGCACTCTTTAAAAAAAGAAATGTTTTCATTATAAAACACAAGAAAGATTTTCATGATAAAATGTATTTTCTCCAAGTTCTTTTTAGTATGATTACAGTTGTCTGAGTCGTGCATCTATTATGTGAGCTACTTTTAGAACTGAATTGTAGTGCTATTGCATTTCTACCTTCTGTTAATATTTTATCAATAACAGTAACCCTTATACATTTGTATGGGATGATAAAACCTTTCTGGGGTAATGAAATCATTATTTTCTTCAAAGTTTCACATTTAGCTAATAATGATTCTCGCCAGAGGATATTTTTCCAGACAGATATCTTCCCTGCTGCCTAGAAATGTCTGGCATTCTGCATGACAACCTGAGATTTAATACTCAACCTAAATTCCCTGCAAAAACAAATTACAGATTTGGTGGTTAACAAATCAGGTTTATAACTTGTCTTAATTGTGATTTCAAGCATACAGGAAGGTTTGAAAATACCAGTATATCATGCATAAGTTATTGTTCTCCAAACTTCCTTTTAATACATTTTGAATTTTAAAACAGGGAATAACACCTAGTGAGTTTATGACAGAGGGAGGACAAAAAGTATCTATATATTTCACTGTAAGTAATAACTTATGTGAAAAATTGACAAATAAATTGTTACCTACCCATTCTCAAGATTTCAAGGTCTGAGATTTTTCATTTACGAAGCAGCTTACAGTCAAACCAGCTAAAGCATGCACCTCTGGGATCCATTAATGGTTCCACTATTCAAATATTGTATTGATTGTTTGGTCTGAGTTTTCATTAATAAAATGAAAGAATCCAATTTTCAAAATCAATTTTTGGTTAGAATTTTCCTGAATTCTGATTGGGTTCTACAACAGTTGTAATGCCTAGGTAGATAAACTCCATGCAAAGGCAAAGTATGAAGTTTACTTGGTTCTCCAATCAGAATTTGAGTTGTGAATTGATTTTGAAGTTTGGAGTATTCTGTTTTATTAAGGGACCAGTCATTTATTAGAGTGGGGTGGGCTGGTGCAAATGGGGAGGGGGTCACCAATTTTTATGCAAGGAGACTATAGAAATTTGCAAGGGGGCTATAGAAATTTATGCAAATATATTGTCATCAGACATTGATGATGTATGTAGGAACAAATTGTGCATCACAAAAAGGGGAAGGGAAAAACCAAATATGGCACATCAACTTTTTCACCAGGTCCCCCAGCCAATGAACAAAGACTGTTCCCTAATGAAACCTCAGAGCAAATTGTTAATATAATCAACTCAATATTCAGATACCAATGAAATCATTAATGGAGTCTAGTGGTGTATGGTTGAGTGGGCTTGACTGTAAGTTTTTCAGATTTATGAAGATTACATATATATTTACCACTTTGTTCTCAAGATGATTACAATTTCTTTCTTTTTTAAAATCAGGATGCTAGTATAGGTGTACCAACTATCTCAGATACTAATGTCCATTCATCTCAGATGAAAGTCTTCCCTTCAGAGGTAAGGATAAAAGAATCAAGTTTTTATCGAAAGTCAACTTTCATGTATAATTCATCAAGGAAATTTCATAGCCTAATACTCCAGTTTCGAGTTCTCCGTTATACAGGGTTAGCCTCATTTTTGTGTAGAATATTCACGCGTTAAAGTGAAGGTCCGTGGAATTTCAAAGTGTTTGTATTGTTAGTCGTGCATTCTTTGATCTATCTTTGTTATTTATGCATATTTTAACACTGAAATGAGGCTAACCCTGTAGAACTGAGTCTGTAATCAAGAAACACAGCGGTATTCGGCGAATTCGAAAAAGGTCTATTCTTTTGTTGTGTTTGGGTTATCTGTGATGGGATCTTGAATAACTGGATCAAATGCTAGTTGATATTGATAATATACAGTAAAGCAGAAAAGTGCTAGCGTAAAACATTTTATAGTCTTATTTGTATATCCTTTTCAGTGCCGTGAAAGTGGTTCAACTTATAAGGCTAAAATCCAGGTTACAGTACAGTGGAAGATAGATAACGAGCCCCAAGGAAGTGTAACCAAAGTAATAGCATATGTGCCAATGATGGTGAAGGTAATTAAAATATGATAATAATATTCAGTTGTCTTTACCAAAAAAAAAGTTGTTTCTACCAGGTTTTATGAAGCAATATAGCAAAGTAAAGTAAAGTAACTTTATTTAACATCAGTAGTTCCTTCAGCTACAAGGTTGGTATCAATGGAAGTCGATGATACGCACTTTACCCCCCTCTCTCTATCAGTGCTCTGTTTTAAGGGTATTTTAAGCTAAAGCTACACAGATTAGAGAGAAGTCGAAACAAGTGTGAGGTTGCTGAGGATCAAACCACAGACCTCTTGCTTAGCGGGCAGCACATTAACCAACTACGCAACACTTGCTCCTGTAAAATATGTATGTAGGTTATCCAAGTTCGAAATGAAGGGACTATTGTTTGAATTGAATTTATATATTCTTTTTAGTCCAATAACTGCTCCTTGGCCAAACTGTCTCCAAAAGAATTGGTACGACACCATGAAGAAGCAGAGGTACATGTATGAATGAATCATATGAATATTATAGTAGTGGCCTCTTCATTTATTTTTGAACATGTTTAAATCTTGTCTATTTTTGTTATTAGGAGGCTGGTGGATACTTTATTATCAATGGCATTGAGAAGATCATACGAATGTTAATTTTGCCAAGAAGAAATTATGTAAGCAGTTATCATAGATATTCCTTTTTATGCTCTATGTTTTTCAATTTGTCTAACGTCCATTCATAAAATTGTATTATAGGAAAAATTATCAGTTGACTTAACTAGACAGTTATAGATAGCTACAGCAATCATAATATTACACAAACTTTGTGATTATTTGCTTGCTTCCTAGCCCTTAGCATTGGTAAGATCTACCTGGAAAAACAGGGGTCCACTGTACACAGAATTTGGAATTCAGATGCGTTCAGTGAGAAAAGATGAAACTGCTGTGGTAAGTATTGTACATGTAGTGTTTTCAGATGTGAGAGTCTACAGGGTACTCAGTTATGCATCAAATTCCCCTTGTTTTTACTTTGTTGTGATTTTGCATTCTATTCTTTCAAGTGTCACCATATTATTATTCAATAAAATGTTTTGTACCTAACTGTCATGATGGGCTTCCTGTGGTACTTGATGCACAGGAAGCCCAATGAAACAATATTTTTGTTTGTTTTAGAATATGGTTCTTCACTATCTTTCTGATGGAAGTGTTACTATGGCATTTGGATTTCAAAAAGAATTATTTTATGTACCTGTTGTCTTTATTTTAAAGGTTAGCTACAAACTTGATCATAGGACATTTGCATGATGGTGTAATTTACTACCAAGACCAGAATGCTTTGAGTGGCTTCTATTGTCAGGCAAATTTTACCAATTGGCTCTTTATTCCCAGGAGAGTAGAAAAATCTGAATAACAAAGCGTTTTGACAAAGCATTCTGGTCTGCAAGTGCCTATTCCATAATTTTTGTACTTAATAAAGTTTTGTACTTTTTCTTGAAAACAATACTTAACCCTTTGACTCCTGGGCACTTTTAAGCTTTTTTATCGATTTTCTGGCCTTAGTCGAATCTCAAGCTCTGGCCC
>WUAP02138606.1:0-12611 GCA_015163945.2 Stichodactyla helianthus
CTCCTAGAATTATTCATGAATATTAGAAGCTAGATCAAACACTTGAAAGAGTGTTTCTTCCTCTATCCAAACACCTCAAAGTCGGTTAAAAAAACTCGGCTACGCCTCGTTTTTTTCAACCCCACTTCTCGGTATTTGGAAATCGGAAGAAACACTCTTTTCCGTCTTTGATCTATTACATGCAGTAACGACCACTCGAAATCAAATCTTTTTTTAGCGCTTTTCATAGATAGGAAAAGGAGGGAAGTTTGAAGAACATGGGGAAAGCCCGCTTTCATAATATTTACAACTGTTACACATTCATGTGGCTCAGATAATTAACGATAATTTTGCTAATATATGTATGGTTAAAGAGTACGTGATCTGGAGATACCTTAGCGGGAGAACACGTGTTTATCAGCTAAATTAATCTTTAGAATACTCACCAAGGTCAACAAATAAGATTGAAAAGCTACGAAAAATAGAAATGACTTCAATGCTGCTGAAAAGAAAATTCTCAAAGATTTCTAGTTAAGATCATCTTAGTGGGATGTCCTTTCATACGTTTACATGAATAGCACTTTCCACGGTAACTAAAAATAGCTCTATCGCACAGCCTTATGGGATTGAAATGCGGACAAATTTCGTAAACAGAAGCCTAGGATATGCGGAGAAGCAGATATAATCTGATTTAGAGTACCTATTTTATGAGCATATGGGGAAGTAACAAGCAAAGACTGTTGTTGGGGAGAATGTATTTCAGATCCACAATATTCAGAGGAAATGGCTGAAGGTACGTTTATTCCCTTTCCGAAGCCTGGAAAGGTTCACGATTGCATGATTCTATGGAAGAGCGAACTGGCAAAGATTAGGACAAGAGAAATTCAAGCGTTGACATCATTCAAGTTGAACTTCACGAATCTTTAAAAAATCTGAAGACTCGTTTGTTTGTCCGCATTTTAATCCCACAGTGCACAGCGAGCGAACATTTTAACGTCATCCATGGAAAGAGCTATTCCAATTTTAAATTAGTAAAGAGAACTTGAAGATTAAGAAAATTGAATTTTGCTGCTGTTGATCCCGCCTTCAAACAATATGCTCCAAGGTAATTTAAGGCCCCGTTACAATGTGTAATTTGCTCAGCAACCCTCTTGCAATCCTTGAAATGTAGCGTTGCAGGTTGCCGAGGTGAGGTGTTACACTGCAACGCGATCTCAGGGTCTCATCAACTTGCAATGATTTTTCGCCGAGGTGGGGAGAACTCGTAAATAGTAGCGTAGATTCAATTGAAAAATACGAGTTAAAATTGCGAGATAAATTACTGGAAGAGTGACGCATTGTGAAACGACGTTACAAGTTGCTGAAATCCGTTGTCAAAAGTAGAACTCGGCCAGCCTACTTCGTGCAACGCTGTGCGCAACAACAAAAATTGTGAGACACCATTACACTATGCAATTCTCCTGCCACTTGTCTCACATCAGCGTTGCACAGTGTTACGTACATGGCCTTTACCTTCAAACTCTATCCCAGTCTATTCCCTTCACCTGAACCTGTTATTCTTAGTTATTCTTCACGCCTAGACAGCGGTTAAGAAACTTGACATGCGCGCTAAATACAGGTTTCTGTTCCAATAAACACAGGGAACCCAGCTGTAACATACTACAAGAACACGAATGAGATTATATTGGGAGTTAAACAAGCCCTAGCTAAAACCGTATAGTTTAGGTAGAAGGGCTAGGCCAAGTGATTGGGACGTTTCTATCAGTGACCTTCCTTGAATTAATTTTGTTTTTCATTTCATGCACGCAGCATTGGGGGTCGCTTTGGTGCAGTAAACAAGACCAGGGCCACTGGAAAACATGTCGAGCTAAATAAATATGTACCAGCCACCCATCTCCCCCTCCTCTAATAAAACTCAAGTGGAAACTAGCGAGTAAACTAGTATGGGCTGTGTCGGTGTGTAATGAATACAATAAAAAATAAAAGGAAATCTGTAACACCGTGAAAAAAGAGAAATATACTTAACTTTACTGACGTTTCGAGCTTTCGCCCTTCGTCCGACGTCAGTAAAGTTAAGTATATTTCTCTTTTTTCACGGTGTTACAGATTTCCTTTTATTGGTTATGATAGCAAATGAACAAACACGCATGACCCCCCAAAAAATGCTTGCACAATTCTATCCCCCATTTTAGCTCCACAAAAGGCTGTGGCCCCGTCAGCATTTGCACCACCCTCGCTAATAAATGTCCGGTTCCTTATGGACATCCATGTTTTTCCTCCCCTACAGTTTTCTTTGCTTGGGTTTTTTTACCTGGAAAATGACCTTACCCCATTCCCAAAGAAATCTCTGTCGTAGGGAAGTAGTATCATATTAATATTCATTAACGTTTAGTTTGTACACAGATCTTTCTTCTGTTCTTTCCCACTTCAATGGGAAGAATGGGAGAAATCGGAAGAATGGGCGAAGTGGGAAGAATGGGCGAAATGGGAAGAATGGGAAAAATGGGAGAACCGGAACAAGAGTGAAAAACGACTGAACTCCTGCTGAACGAGAATAAATCTCAAGTTGACGACAATCAAACTTACTAAATAAAGTTAAATTCTCAACACAATTAATATATTTATTTTTATTCGATCTTTTGAAATACTTTTAGGAATTGCGTTTAAATTTATTCACCTTTATTGCTCTAAGACTAACTGTACCTTCTCTAAACTCAGTTGAATCTATGAGTATCTAAACATAGTTAGTTCTTTAACGCGGGGATTAATTCATTTTAATTGTATTTAAATCTTTTATAGAAACCCGAAAAGGTTCCTGTAGATTACTTTGCTTTTTTTCCTCGATATTAATAATTCTGATTTCGAAGATTTTATTACCTCGACAGTTATGTTATAGTTCAAGAATCACCATTCGTTTCCAGGGCCTTGCTAATTGACAATCCGAGCAGGCCCTGGGAACACGGCTGATTTCCAAGAGCCTTTGACCAGAAAGGCGCAAATAGGTATATAAATTTAAAGCTTTGGTTTTTAATGACGACACACCAAAAGGATATGAAATTTAACAGAGATAAATTGTCTTGCCGGAATAAAGGGAGATTAAATGATTCTTGCTTGGGATAAAATTGGGAAAGATTTGAGTTTTTTCTGGAAAATTCCTTATAAATAATTTTTTATTCAATATATATAAAAATTTTCTTTCAACGAAAAAAAATGTGCTTTCTTTGTTGAATTTCATACTCCGGTCGACTTTCGTCATTTTATGGTTTTAGAATTAAGTTTATGAAATAAAGTATCTTATTTACAACATAAGGTTTTTGTATTCATACAACGTTAGAGGCAAGTTTGCTTAATAAATAAACATTATATAAATCCTAAGTTCTCTGTCATATGTGCTGTGTCAACCGTAACCTGAAGTAGACCAAACATTTTATACACTTCGATAAGAGAAACGCCATAAAGGAAAATTCAACTCCAAACACCTTGATTTTAACTAGAGAAACTAGAATTAGATTCGCACTACCAGGTGTAATATAAAGTTGTGATTGAACCGATAAAACTTTTACTGAGACATTTGGGTGGAAATTTGTTGCTATGGCAACGGCTTAATTGATTTCATGAAAAAGTTTCCGTAAATCACGATCCTGTCGGAAAACTGCCTCTTTTCCCGCGAGTGATTGATAATTCTTATTTTTTTCTTTAGATTTTTTCCTCGATTAGCTGGCAATTGTGTAAAAAAGATTGTGCTTTGCGAATACGCGTGCGCTAATTACTATGTCGTAGATTGGTGCTTTTTTGACATTTCAAAGGTTTCCTTAATGGCTGCTCACCGCTGGTTCCCTGTAGTCTCACCGCAGGCTCTTGCCTCAGGTTTATGCTAATTTGACCGAACTTAGAACAAACCGATATCTTTTCATTATCCTTTTTTACCACAAAGGTGGAACGGAAATCAATTTGTTTGAACTCAGACGAAGAGGAAGGAATTAACACAGTCTAACGAACTTATTACACTAATGATTAGTCGGAAAAATACCGCAAACAACGATGCGAAACGGCAGGCGGTCGCCATCTTATCTTACCTTCATCCGGCTATGCGAATCATATTATAAAAAGTGAAACAACCGCATTTAATCAAATACTAATGAAGGCCAAAACATGTCTTTGGGGTTAGTTGCTTTAGGTTTTTAACTTTAAAAACTGGTTAGCTCCATAACATCTTAAATTAATAAACAAAATTTACATAAAAAATTACAGTAAAAATATTTGCTTTAAGAACAGTTTACGTTTTGTGAAATGATACTTCTTTTTAGCCCCACCTTTGCATCTTAAATTTCTCTTTGCGCCAACAAGCACAATTTTCCGCACAAGTTGACGACGATTTTGCAAGCCTTTTAGCTAGCCACCATTTCAAATAGAGTCCCAGTGACACCTTACCTTTTTTTTTTGTGTTAAATAAGTAAATTCCAAGTTAAGCGACAGAATCACTGTGGGATTTTATTTATGGAAAGACCTTTCGTCTGCCGAAACGAAGAGTAATTAAAGGTCCCAGAGATCGCGGGCCCTTCCCCCTTCACCTCGAGCGTTGGCACTTTATTTTTTTGCTTGTCTGAACTTGTTCGTTTGAGTTGCTTGTGGCGTGACTTGGATGATCTTGTTGGAAGCCCAAAGCAACCTCGACGTAGGATTAGACGAGAGTTGCCCATGGCTGGCCGCGATATCGCGTTGGTTGATAGTTCGTTGAGGTGAACCGCGTAACCTTCTTTGAGAAACTGGCGACATAAAGTGGGAATGAAAAGGAGAAATATCTTTAAGGCAAAGGAAAAGAAATACAAGTGGAAGAAGAGGGGAAAATATACAGATTTAAATAAACCTGCACCAACATAGTGCTTGTTTTTATGTCTAGTTCAGCCACAGTTGGACCCACTCATAGACATATAGTCATGGAAACTTATAATGCAATTTAAAAATTTAGAATTTATAAAGTTTTCCTGCTTGTAACATGAAAAGCGCACAGAAAAATTGGAATAGAGGTTTTGCACGACCACGTGAAGGCAGCCATGTTGGATGGCAGAACATTAGAATCTCTTTCCCCTAAGGGATTGAATTGTTTCTAATGTAAAACGATTTTATTGTTTCTGCCATCCAACATGGCTGCCGTGCAAAACTGAACTAAACCTTTGTTAGTCTGGTTGTAAAATTGAGCAAGGTTCTTTCCCACCCACTCCTCCCCCATCTTCCTTAGTTATCACGAGGGAAGTCGATTGGGATGAGTTATGAACAGTGCTCGTCCTTATGCTCTCTCATTTAGTTTTGCTTTTACACAGGGAACCCACAACCTTATGCAAAACCTGTTGGAAATCCTTGTGCCAGTGCATTTCGTTCAAATTTGAGCGACGCTATCTTAACCCCCCCTCCCCCTACAATGTTGATGAATACAAAATGAAACCAATGGGAATACTGAGACGGGGGGAGGTGGAAATGATGCAGAGAAAAAGATCATTTTAATTGAGCACCAAGAGGACAAAAAATAAAAAAAATGCTCAAAAAGTTTTGTCCAAGATTGCAGTACAGAGTGTAAATCAAGAAAGTTTAGCGTTTTTGTTACCTGAGCTTGTTTCTCGTATTTCCTGACGTGGTGCTTAGCAACACAGAAGATCTGCTGTGGTTTCAATCCCATGTGTGAGTAAACAGAGATGTCCTTGACTGAACCATACGCACTATGAACTATCACTTGGGCCTGTTCAAAACATCGACAGAAAAGACAATTCAGACTTGAGCACAGAGTGGAAGGGCCCTTGCGTCGAGCGCCGGCGAGGTCTTCCAATTTATTCACTGATATATTTTATATCGAGCGGTTTTCGTATGAGTGGGAAACATACGGTATTGACTTACAGCACGTACACGGCACGATATGCCATAATATAGCAGCACTAAAATGGCTTCCCATTTTTTGCTGCGACATCATGAATTTGATCTGATTCCCCTGGACTGAGGCGTTATTGGATTTTAGTGATCCACTTCCTTATCTAATCAAATTTACCCACCACTTTATGTGGTCCCCTTGTCTGTCGTTATTGGCCTGACTCCCTACGTTCTTTGAACCCTCCTCTCCCCTGAATAAAACATGACAGGTCTCAAGGACCCTTCTCTAATGCACCAAATCCACTTGGGAGTAATGTTTACCCATTTCAGACCACGTGTCATGCCCTTGGATATTGTTTCTTTGTTTGTCAGTAGCGCTTCAGAAGATACATTAATATGGATGAGCCTCAAAAAAAGAATCATTTTCTCAAGGGATTGACAGGGGGTCTGAAATGGGTAAACATTACGCCCAAGTGGATTAGGTCTATTACCTCATTGATTAGTTTCCGTAAGAATTCCGTCTTGTGCTTTTGGATTTCTTTAGTGATTCCATCACCAAACGCAACGAGTCCATAAGGAAAGTTGTGTTCCGCCAGCCAAGACATTACTTTGTGTTTCTGAAAGTCAGGCCGGCTAGTGACATAGATGATGAGGTAACCAAGCTCTTGCCAATGCCTGGAAGAAAATGAGTTAATAAATCAATAAAGACATCCTGAAAAACAGAGAAATAATAGACCTTTCCCGAATTCGCTTGGATGATCACGAAACAATGGTTTCAAGTCGAGGTTGGCCTTGATAAGCAAAAGAATCAAGTTCAATCTCGACTTGGACCCTTGTTTCGTGATCATCCAAGCGAATTCGGGAAAGGTTTATTTTCAATTGAAAAGCGCAGTTATTCCCCTAAATATTCTTTCTTTCTTTCTTTCTCAATAGTGCCTTTTAAGAAGATACACCAAATATTTTTTCGTAATAATATTGAGGATGAAAAAAAATTCCCACTCCGGGTGTTTGGAGATCTTTTTTCCTTTTTTCCATTCTTTCAAGACCCACCCATACAAAGGGATCCTTAGTTCACTATATACACACCTGACAACATCAACAGCGCCTGCCCTTACTTTAGGGTCTTTACCCCTAATAGATACACTAGCAGTAAATGAACCATCGATGCTGAACACTACTGCTTCTGTTTTGGGTGGTAAGACGGCTAAATTACTGTCTACCCAGGTGTGGTCACCCCTGTTAATAAAAAACAATAGGTACATGCATGATTGACTAGGAAAACGGAACATGCAAGAAACGCTACCCCAGGTGGAAGAAACAATTTAAGGTGGCTGGCTACTATTGAATCGAGTTTCTGAGCCCTGCATGCGCGCGCATAATTTCCACCGAATTGTCATGGTTACCTTCGGAATTTCACTGAAAAAGATTGAAGAACCATACGTGTTTTGAACTTCAAGAAGATAAAAACCTCAAATTTTGCACGGGACCTTATACTTTTTGTTTGCTTATTTGAAAAAGCTCCTAAAAATCTATGTGATATCAAAATTTTTCAAAAAGTTGAATATTAGAACTTATGAAAAAGTGAAGTTTTGTACGAACCTGCTCGACTTGATGGGACGTTTTCCGGGCAATGGTTGAACAAATTATGCCAAATCCAATTTCATCTCCTTATTTTAAAGTTATTTTTGTCATGTTGTAGAATTATCAACCAGTTAACATCTGTACAAATATTGTCTTCGTACATCTATTATCTTTTGAGCTTTAAATTTTTTCCTACTCACTTCGGCTAACGAGATTTTCGCCTCCAAAACTTATAAACAACCATCCATTCAAGCTTGATTATCTCAAAAAGTAGTTCGGGACACCCTATTTTTCTCTTCATATTTGAAATCAACATTAAATTTCTGTTAAAAACAATGCTATTTAATAAAAAGTTAAATATAAAATCCAATAGTAGCCAGTCACCTTAAGGTAATATTGGGTAATGTAAATAAATCCCCGATAGATTAACAGGGATGACAGTGGCCATACACCATCATCATCAACATAGTTACTCTACCAGCAGCAGCAACAACAACAGCAGGGGCGGTTACAGGATATTTTTTTAGGGCGGGGGTGAACCATTTATGAGCGGGACTCGAACACCAAAATTAAATAATATTAGTAGCTAATGAGTCAGCTCATCGCAGAAGGGGGTGCGTATCCCCTGCACCACTGCCCTGGACAGCAGCCAAAACATAAGGAACAGAAACAACAGCGGAACGAGAGTAACAACAACAGGAGTAAAATTAATAGTAACATTAGAAGCAGCAGCAACAACAGTAACCACAGCATTAACAACAACATCAACGGCAGCAGGAGCAGCAACAAACGGCAGCAGGAGCAACAACATCAACGGCAGCAGGAGCAACAACATCAACGGCAGCAGGAGCAACAACATCAACGGCAGCAGGAGCAACAACATCAACGGCAGCAGGAGCAACAACGACACGACAACACCAAAAGCAGCAACAGCAACAGCAACTAAGAATAACAGCAATGTCAAAGGACGTACCTCACCACCATTTTAAGAGGGAAGATTCCAACAGGCAGTTTCTTATCGTCTTGCATCGTGTACGTCAGGCGTCCACCACTGGCCGTAACGACAGTATCGAGCAGAACGTACTCACCTGAAGGAGGTTGACCCATGATATAGATATCAACCTGAGATAACACAAGTATAATAAGGTCATGTTAATTAAATGAAAAATTATGATTACGCCTAGACGCCTTGGATGTCCGAATGCGTGCAAACTCAAATTTCACCTTTTCGCCGCTCAGCGATACCATGTCCAGCGGTCCGTACATGAACCTGGCCGAGAGAACCTGGGGAGAGTTCTCCATCACAACGATATCATTAGCCCGATGATTAGAATTGAGATTCTGTGCCGAAAAACAAAGAAAAAACACTTTAGAGGTATATTTAGCTTCAGGGAATTTATTCATTGTGGTCGGTTTAGATAAAAGGTCGATAAAAAGAGGTGACCACGTGGTTGTGATAGTTGACTCAGTAAGGTGGTTTCTTATCCTAGAGGACTATCTCAGTGATGGTCATTAGAGGTAGTCAGACGGTGGTAGGAAGTAGTTAATGTTTAGAGCAGATTTCGTATGACTGTGAAAAAGTCGCGGCACGAACACGGCGCGGACACGGTCAAGGCGCGGCAAGGAACTCTAGAATTCTAGAAAACATCACGGTCGCGGCAAACGGCACTGACCGTGCTGCGACTTTTTCACAGTCGTACGAAATCTGCTTTACCTTAATTTTAATGGCTGTTCTTCGCCGTAGCCATTTTTCTCTTGGTTGCGATGGTGAAAATGTCATTCCTCTCTTGCTTGGTGAAGATACACTAGAAATATCCCACGCACCATGTAATATCTACACACACGAAATCAAATTTGAATTCAGTTTATAATAATAATTAAGAAAAGTTGCCTTAACAAAATTAGGGGTTAACAATACACTTTTGCTCAGAAAAAAGTATTTGACCATAATAAATATCAGGTATAATTCTTATCCTGTTTCATAAAGATCTCTGAAGAATGGATTGACCTATTTCATTATGACGCCAAATCAAAACAATCAGAGGTAACAGCGCACCAAATACAGTAAGTATTGTGCATCTTTTATTTGGAAAATAGACAATTTTTAGCTATTTTTTAGAGAGTAAACTCATTTTAGCAGAACGAGTTTTGTTCAAACTTCTATTGTTCTGGGCGATTCTGTCCTCCTCATAAACAAGCCGTCATAATAAAATAAGGCAAGTACTATACTCAAGAAAAAAGTCACGTAGTCTAAAATGGGGCAACATTGAGCCAAGATGAATGCAGGGGCGGATCCAGGATTTTTCAAGGGGGGGTGGCTGATTGCTAAAATTAGTTAGAAGTTAGCTCTTCCTATTAAATTTCACAGGTATAGTGAAACATCTTTTTTTAAATTGAATTTTAACTATTTAACAATCGGACACAAAATCACTCCACTGACCATCTAGTTAATATAATTTCAAGCTTATCGATTCCAATGAGGGGGGTGGTTAGCCACCCATTCCACCCCCCTTGGATCCGCCCCTGGAATGGGACTATTTCTTACACAATGCTTAAGGGAATGGTTTACTCAGCGACTTACCTGCCGTACCACAAAAGCAGCCACGTCACTTGATTCCCAGTAACTAACATGAAAGAGCGGAGAAAGAACAGCCGTAGGGAATTGCTGTAATCCTTCTGGACAATATAATGCATAATCCAAACGCTTATTGCCCCACCATGAATATCCTGAATCAAACCAAGAAAATTATTTCTTTCAACATCGTGTCACTATTTTTCAAGTATGGGATTTTCCTTGTTTTCTTTGATACCAAGCTTCCTTGTGACTCGGTTGCTGCTTAACAAAAACAGAAAACTTTGCGAAGATCACTGAAAATATGGTTATTGAGGTGATGTTACACGAGAAAATTCGCAACGTTCGACGACTTTCCGCGCAACAATATTGCAAGCTTTTGAAGGCGATTTAAAAACTCGCAACGTGTTGCCGTGACAGAGATTTCGGGGAAAATTGTCCCGCATGCCATGTTACACGAGAACAATTTTTCGCACAACATTCGCGCAACATTTTTGCGCGAAAAATCCTTGTTGTGAACCGTCGTGTGATATCACACGACGTATTTTAGTCTGCCTCCCCTTTCCCAAGCCCCAACCCCCCTCCCCCCCAAAAAAATTTAATTTCCTTGTTTCTGAAAAACCATCCACCTTACCTGGGTCAACTTCCAAGGGTCTATCGTATAAACTATCCAAAGACGAAACACTGGAGGTACTCATATTACTATCGTGTCGCGTGAAACCAGGCCTGCCTGAAATACCGTGAGGACTGAGCCGAGGAGAAGCTTTCTGATTCAAGAACATCTCTGGGAACGCTCCAATGGTGTTTTTCACGAAGTGTGACTGGCCGTCGCCTAAAGGGAAGTGGTGGTATCGAGGAACATTGACTGATGGAATTTGCGCAAACTGAGACATGAGCAAAGGTTCGATTCTAGAGGCTGACGGGTCGAATGGATGAAATAGGTTGTAGAACTGTGAGCACGCAGGTCTTGGGGGTAGAACTGGAAGAGAAAATTCATCTGTGAGTTAGAAAATTACGCGTAATAGTTGGGAATTGGCATCATTATTCTATAAGAATGAACCGATTAGATTTTGGATAAAATAAATTAACGTTTATCTAAGTTTCAACGCGCTTTACAAAGATTGTCAGTGGATGACTTTACGGGCTGCACATTAAGGTGCGATCGGCAGCCTGGCAGCTTACAGTCATCAGTAGATAATTCGTACATTAGCACGTTATGGGTAGGCTGGGGTAGGCTGGGGTAGGCTGTTGAACCGTGAGACTGTCATCCTAGTACTATCATGCGAATAGTGCAACAGTTCTTTAAAGTCCCCAATATACAACACGGAAGGAACGGGACACGAGGCTTACGGTTAAATGTCCTTAAGAAGACTTAACTTAAAAATACTGTACGTATATGATAAGAATTAACTTAAAGAACTACGTTCCCACTATCTCCTGTTTCTGCCTTCTTTCTTTTTCCTCTTCTAAGTGATTGTTAAGCGCGCTAACACAGGACAACAATTTGCGAGGGAACGAAGTTCAATCTACCAGCAATTAAGATAGACAAGCACAAAGCTGCAGATATAACCTACGGTACACAAGCAAGCATTATTAAAGCAAGGCTCAGCCAATCACCTTTATAGTCCTCGCCTTGTATGAACTTTCTCGATCCCAAGACCAAACCAATAGGAGAACCAAATGCAAAGAACTTGGACACGTCAAAATCGAAAGCCATCTGATCAATGGAGTCTAAGGAGAGAGACAAACCATCATAGCTGTTCTTGCTTGCCATATTTTCCTTGAAACCTGATGGGAATTGAAATTGGAGTTTTTATGCAGAAAAATGTTTAGCGACCAAATCAAAGATACCTCTTCTTAACCGGGCGCGAGGATCGTACCGAGCTTTTTTCCACTGCCTATGGCCAAAGCGAGTAGCGCGCGGGCCATAAAAAAGTGAAAAAAAACGAGATTCCATAACGTTCGTACGGGCCGAGCAAACGAGGTTGATAAGATGTTTATTATATGGCATAACGAACACAAAAGTAAGGTTGCTAATGTTGCCTTCGGCTGCGACGTTAAAAAAAAAAAAAAAAAAAAAAGGCGTGTAAGTCATGTGTGATACCAGTCCCCCAGAAAATTAATGACTAACTTTTCTTACCTATACTGGTTTCAGAAGGCGACACAGACCTTCTTTCTTGACTATTCATCTCTTCACCAGAGCCGTCTTCAACATTCTCTCTTAGATTTCCACTGCTTAGACACATGCGCAAGCTCTTCGACGCAGCAAGGTTGTTCTTTGGAGGCGCGTGGGCGCTTACTCTTCTGGCTTTCTCAAGTTTTGGCGAGGACGGCCCGGACTCTCCGTTCAACGATGAGCACGAGGAATTGGTGGCTGAAGGCTGGAAATGAGAGCTGCTGTTGGAATTCATACTCTGAGTACGACCACGATACGGCAGAGGGTTAGTCAGGGCGTCGTATACCAGTAACGCACCCATGCAATCGCCAAGAATGGATACCTGAAAGGAAGCCGTTGTACATATTTAATAGACTTCCTCTAGAAGAGTTAAGGAATGGTCAATGTTTAGCGTGCGTAAATCTAGTTCTGGATGCACGCGGATAGTTGGGAGAGCACGATGGT
>WUAP02138628.1:0-12609 GCA_015163945.2 Stichodactyla helianthus
GGTGGCGGTGGTGGTGGTGGTGGTGGCAGTGGTGGGGGTGTGGGTGGTGGTGGTGGTGGTGGTGGTGGTGGTGGTGGTGGTGGGGGTTTAGAAAAAATGAGCTTGTTGAAATGAGTAGGGAGTCAGGCAAAAAGGAAACACGGCATACCTGATTTTGCACCAGCCCCCTCTAAATAATGACCAAGTACAAGTAAAGTACAGGTATTACTGACATATCAAAGTTGAAAAGCAGAGATAAACATTGAAAATTGCTAGAATTACCTTCAGCTGTATTTAAAAACTTCTTTAGGTTTGGATTTGAAAGAGGAATCTTGTTCTGAAAAAAATATTTCATGAATTCAAAATAGAATTGGACACAAATTATTAGTTTTTAGTACCAATAAAATTTAGCTTGCTTGTACATCAGTCTGCTGTGTGGGATGTCATGGGTTCAATCCCTGGCTGGATAAATGTCAGGGTCAAGTTTTAAAATAACTAGTAAAGTGAATGCATTCGGTATGTATATAGATATAGAAAGAATAAAGGGAAAAACAACATCAAGCCCCTGGCGGGAATCAAACCCCACGTCTTCGGTTTACTAGTCCGATGTGTTAACCACTACACCACAAGGACCAACCACACTGGAAACGCAGCCGGACAATGTAAAGTATGTGGCAACCGTAGGGGATCCCAGGGCGTTATTTTTCTCTATGAGTAAGCTGAACACCGTAAATTTGGGTACGCATATATATTACAAATGAAAGTAAAGTGAATGCATTTGGTGTGTATATAGATATAGAAAGAATAAAGAGAAAAATAACATCAAGCCCCTGGTGGGAATCAAATGCGTTTCCAGCCGTGTTGGTCCTTGTGGTGTAGTGGTTAACACATCAGACTAGTAAACCGAAGACATGGGGTTGAATTCGCCTGTTGAATTCCAGACAAGTGAATGCAAGTGATTTTTGCCATGAATAATACACCAGTCAATGTAAACCCCCTTCTCAACCCAGGCATGATCAGGGACTTAAATGTCTGTGAAAATGGGAAAATGCCCTCAGCCCCTTGGGTGTGCTGCTAATCAAATGCCGCTGAATATTCTCCTTTCTTGGCATAAAGTTTAAATTGGCCCCAGTCAAGAGACTAAAAAATGCAAAAGGCAGCAATTTCCCTCTGCTGGCATCAGACCATGTGTCATCTTCTTGGGAAATAACATTCTTTGCTTTAGGTTCATCCACATTAATGTCTCTTCTCAAGTGTTTCCAAGGAAATAAAGAAATAAAACCCAAGGGAATGACATGCGATCTGAAATGGGGAAACATCCAAAGAAAAGAGGTTTATTCCAAAGGAAATACATACCTCTGCATCATCTTGTTCTTCCAATGCTAAAAACACACTTGCTCGCAGTTGAGCCTGGACATTCAAAGCAAAACCAGTTTACAATATATTTTGCAGTAAATTCGTGACATCACATTGCTTCAAACCTAACGTGTTTGCACTAGGGTTACCTTAAATTGCAATTCGTATGGAAAAGCCTTTGTTATGAATAAAATCAGTGCAAACGTCGATTATTTAAGTTAAGTAACTTGTAAAAATAAAAACAATAAATAAATCATGTTTTGTGAAGAATCTTTTCAGTTCATTGAGCCGAAGAAAGCGGAAAAAAACGTCAACGTAATTGCTTCATAAAACGAGTATTCCAACCTTAAACGTCAAGACCGAATTGGGTTGTCATGTTTCTTAGAAAAAATAAAATAAAATAAAGTGAGCGGTTGATAGTCAACATCGAAAAAGACCGATGATGAAAGTTTCAAAGAAAGATTTCTATTACAATTTTAAGACAAACGGCCTGTTAAAGCATCTTATTGAATAAAATTACCCTCTTCATTGATTCTTACCCGTATTTTCCCCAAGACTCCTTTGCTTTCTAGTGATTGTGCAACTAAGTCTCTCAGTTCTGTGTCTTCTTCGGCAGACATTTTGAATTTTGTGGAGCGGAATGTGAACTGGTGCTCAGTCCTCTCAACACGAAACAGTGCCAACAAAATTTAAAAGATATTTTATTTTTCAATTAAAAATATGCAATTTATCTTATCCTTTATTCTCAAGCTCTTTATAAATTTAAAATCATTTTTAAAACGAAGAAAAGTTTATAATTCTAAGATTTATGGAAAATTTCCTTCACGAGCATATTCCGAGTGTTTTCCGATTTAATATCGATTATTATTTTCGCGCCATTTTTACAGATCATTATCACGTGGAGTTGTTTTGGTTCGTTTCGGTTTTTTACTGCTCTACACTAAAAATGGCCTTACAGCCTTGCCAACAGATATCTCTAGGTAAAAATACTTCATACAATCTCTCTAATAATCTGTTTTTCAGTTTTGACTTTTGGTTTTTGTTGTTATTCTCAGATAGTCCAGCCGAACAAGGTTTTCTGTCGTTCTTTCGATCGCTTCCAGAGGCAAGTCTCATCTTTCAAAATTAATGATCTTTAATTCAAAGAATTTGATAATTCCGTTTACTTTTTATGATTTAAGATTTGCTGTGATTTCCTTTTCAGAAACTTGAGACAACTTTCAGAGTTTTCGACAGATCGGTAAGACTTTTTAAATTTGAATCAAATATGCTGAAAAATTTGAATAAAAAACTCCACTCTCGCAGCAGCTAGACGTACACTAGTATAAGCTTAATTTACTTGTTAATGAAGTTAGTAAAATTTATTCTTTTAATAATTTAAAAATAAATTGACAATACAGTGTGAATATGAGGTATGATTACATGAGGCATCCATTATGTTGGGGGGATGTGTGCAATGCCCAATAGTTGGGAAAGGGGGGTGCAGTCACAGCATAGGACGCACTGGGTATATGTCTTATGAACTGATTAAAATGCATGGCAGAGCAAAGAGGAGGGGTCAAAGGGGCATAGCCAAGTAGCGAAAGATTTAGTAATCTGATATTTCTAATATACTTTATTCAACTTTGTATTAATAATGTATTATTTCATGACCTTTTTGTAACTTTGGTATTTGCAGGATTTTTACACTGTACATGGTAGTGACGCTTTGTTTGCAGCAAAAGAGGTCTTCAAGACAATGAGTGTTATCAAATACCTTGGAGGTGAATTAAGGGACTTGTCAGAAATTAGCAGGCGAAGGGGGTGGAGATTTAAAATTTAGAGCTGTAAATGACCTGACCCTTCTCAGAAATGAGAATAAAATATCATGACGCTTTGTGTGGCTTTGGACTAAATTTTTATGCTCCCTCCCTTTCAAGCATTTGATACTTAATCTGATCCTGACTCAGCATTATTTTTTGTGACCCTCCCTCTTCGTTTTGTCTATTTTTAGATGACCCACCCTTTGGAACGCTCAAAAAATGATGACCCTCCCCTTTTCTCCACCCCACCCCCCCAGCTAATTTATGACAAGTTCCTTATAATGAAAAATGATGAATGTGGTTTAGAGCAGATTTTCATATGACTGTAAAAATGGGAGGACGGTTGTGATACAGTCAAGGCAGGGCAAGGCACTTCAGTATTCTAAAAAACATCACAGGGCAAGGCATGCTTACGGTATGGACTGTGCTACAAGCTTTTCACAGTCATACAAAATCTGCTCCAATATTTTTTTTTTCCATACTTATACTTAACAGGGGATATTGAAAAGTGTCCAAAACTGAAGTGAAAAAATGATTGCAGCAAGATGATTTAATAGGATGTTTTGATCAGTTTTGGCTTTTTATTCATATATCTTCTTCCATTAAAAATCTTGGAATTGCAGTCAGCATGCATCTAAAAAAACAATTCTTGGTTTTTCTGACTTTTTTATTTAAACTTGACGTTTTATTCCATCTACTACACATGAAATACCCAAATTACAAATAAATAGTGTGCAACAAAAATAGCATGCACTTGCTGTTGAGATCAGCATTTTGCTAACGTACCTACCTGGAAAAAGTCTGAGAGCAAGAAAATTTGATGACATCTTATTAATATTCATTATCATTAATCTATTATTATCAATAATAATAATAATAATAATTATTATTATTATTATTATATATCTAAGTTATTTTATTAGTTGTTAACTTTGATTTTACAGGTGACAAGAAGATTCCATCTGTTGTTCTGAGTAAGATGAACTTTGAATCCATGTTACGAGATCTGCTTCTTGTGCGTCAATACAGAGTTGAACTCTACAGAAGCAAGGGAGGCAAAAGTGCCAATGTGTGGGAAGTAGTTGCCAAGGTGGGTTGCCATGGAAACACCTAGAAAGTATTACAAAGCAAAAACAATTTACATATCTTTTTGCCATTTTTATTTGTAAAAGGCTTCTCCTGGCAACCTGCACCAGTTTGATGATA
This sequence comes from Stichodactyla helianthus, assembly GCA_015163945.2. Lineage (NCBI taxonomy): Eukaryota > Metazoa > Cnidaria > Anthozoa > Actiniaria > Stichodactylidae > Stichodactyla > Stichodactyla helianthus. Next base: position 4,344 of record WUAP02138628.1, read on the forward strand.
TTTTATTTGGAAATGTTGAAATGTCAACATCAGCTGTCGTCATAGCAATTAAGCTTGGGAATGACAATGGACAAAGGGTATTGATTGATTGTCACACTAACTATTACAGTGCCATGCACAAAAATATGAACACTTTTAATGTATTTGCATACTTTTGTGCACAGGACTTTTGCTGCCAAATAAACTTCAACATGCCTTATTTGACCAAAAGCAGACTGCTTCTCATCTAAATGTGTCGGTTGAACTTACAAAAGCCTGTGCAAAAAAGTATGCAAATGCATTAAAAGTGGTCATACTTTTTTGCATCACACTGCAAAAATGTTCATCTACTAACAGTATTAAAAGCTTTGAACATTCCTTTATCTTTGACATTGTTTATGTTAATGTTCTTGTAGCTTAGCTGCACTTGCACTTTCAGATAAAATTTTTAGAAAGAGTTGGGCATGATATTCAAGTATTTATGCTGTTACTTCCTTGTCTTCTGTTGGCCAGATTGTGGGAGCATCATATTCAGACAGTGCTGGAAGGAAACTAGGTTTATCTCAGTTTGTAGAGAATGATCAGTTTTCCAATTTAGAGGTGATCTATCAATACAATTTTTGCGGTGTTATACTAGTTATACAATGCTTTTGAGTGGGATACCATGGAATATCCTGTTGTATTTTCTATGTGTACACACGAGCCTTTAGGAGAGCATTGCATTTTAGGAGTATTCATGAGTATTTTATAATACTCATGAATGATTAATGAGGCCAAAACAATAGAAAATCATAAGTGTGGAGGAGCTTGTATACCTCGTACAGTATCATCCTGATTTGCATAAACTTTAAAGCTGTTTTTCTCAGCCCAATTCACATGTACGTTCAAAATTTTAGTCAAACATGATCTAGCTAACCTAGACGTATCATAAGCAACATACAGCATGTTTGGTGATGCTATATCTGATCTGCAATCCCTCGCCTGTGGCTCAAGCTTGTATATCAGATACAGCATGGCTACTCGTATTGTATATATTACATCCAACACTATCAGAAATACAAATGCATGATGGGAAGGAAGTGGAATACCAATGAATATACGACAACTTTCCTGCATTCTGATTGGCTCTATTTTCTTTAATGTATGTAGGGATAAAGTGCAGTATCCAATGAATAAATGAGTCATAATCTCACTCATTAATTGGCCCAAGGAATATAGGCCTTACATTATCTGTACTACCTGTTTCATTACTGATATGAAAGGTGTAAACATACTGTATCTATCTCTTTTGTTACCTGCTATAGGCCTTACTTGTTCAACTTGGACCCAAAGAGTGTCTGCTACCACAGAACGATACCAATGCTGACATCAGCAAGGTACAGGAGGTTATTCGGCGCTCAAACATTCTTATCACAGAACGAAAGAAAGGTAAGTCCTGATGATCTTTATTCAAACTCAAATTTAATGAAGTGATTTATATTATATGACATCAGCATATTGCCAAACTGTGCCATGAAGGGTGAACAATGTCAGATCTTATGCACTATGATTGGCTTAACAGATGCATCAGTTTTCTGCCATGACGATCATGAAAACTGTCCTTTCCATACCAATCGACCAACCAACTGGACCGATGTTAGATCCCATGACCCTTGAAAGTTCCATAAAAGTTAGGGAGTGTGTTACTGCTACACAACCCTTAATTCCTGCAAGTCACCTGTGGCTACACAGTATAGAGCAGATTTCGTATGACTGTGAAAAAGTCACGGCATGAACACGCCGCAGACATGGTGAAGGTGCAGCAAGGAACTTTGAAATTCTAGAAAGCATCACGGTTGCGGCAAGGCACGCTTACGGCACTGACCATGCTGTGACTTTTTCACAGTCATACGAAATCTGCTTTATCCTCCTTACACTCCCTTCACTCTAAGGAAATGCCATTTCTCCATTGTGGAAGCAGTAGATATTTTTTGGAACCACTGTTTAATTTTGATTTATGATTTGTTTCTAGGTGACTTCACAAATAAAGATATTGTGCAAGATCTTAACAGGCTCCTAAAACTCGGTCCTGCTGGTAACAGCGCAACACTTCGTGAGTATCGTATCTGCCATTATGAAGTAATTACTAGACAAATTGTCTCATTCAGGTTCTTGTGTTTTGACAGCTGAAATGGACATGACGCATGCAACAACAGCCTTGGCATCTCTCATCAAGTACCTTGAGGTATATATATCTTGGATTTGTGAAGTATGGCAAAAAAGAACAGTCAAACCATGTGCAACTTTTTGGTATCAACTTGTATTTTCAGTTACTCTCAGATGAATCCAACTTTGGACAGTTTCATCTGGAGTCTTTTGACTTGAGTCAGTTTATGAAGCTAGATGCTGCAGCTGTGAGAGCACTGAACCTTCTACCAAACAGTCTTGATGGTCAGTAATCCAGAGAGTGAAGGTAGCAGACTTCTAGATTGGAAATGGGGCTTTTAATGTCCAAGAGGGAGAGAATAGAAAGATCCTTGAAGAAGAGGGCAATTTGAGAGGAAAGGGCAGACATCCAGGGAGGAAAGGGCAGACACCCAGGGAGGAGAGGGCAGACACCCAGGGAGGAGAGGGCAGACACCCAGGGAGGAGAGGGAAGACACCTAGAGAGGAGAAGGCAGATATCCAGTAGGAAAGGGCAGACTTCCTGGGAAGAGGAGCACATGTTCTGGTTGGGGAAGGGTTAACACAGAAATGAACCAAAATTGTGTCATGTATAAGAACGATTGTTTAATATTTGGCACAGGTGGAAACAAGTCAATGTGTCTTGTTGGCCTCCTAAACAAGTGTAAGACACCTCAAGGGCAACGTCTCCTTGCACAGTGGATAAAACAACCTTTGCTGGACAAGAGTAAAATTGGTAACTGGAAACTTAAATTCAAATATGATATTTGGTTGCCAGCCAGCCCAACCAGAAGTGATTGAATAATGCTAACATACAAAGTTAAGAATGCTGGTACAAAATGTTTCTATTGCAGAAGAGAGACTTGATCTTGTTGAAGTATTTTTTGAAGACACTGAGCTGAGGCAAATGTTACAGGTGAGAGAGAAATCTGTGTTTGTCTTCACTTTAAATGCATCCACATGATTAACTTCTCCATTGGCAGAATTACAAACATTAGCTTATGCCATTTACCATGGAAACTTGTTAGTATTGAGGGCAATTATTGAGGGTGGGTCCATGGGGCCAGTATCCTTAGCAGTTTTTTAATGTCCACCTTGTACATGTTAGAAAGAAAGGCAGACAGGAACTCTGGTTTAATGTCCTTATCCTAGAAAACTGGAAACACAGGAGAAAGAATTTCAACTTGCTTGAGACTGATCCTACTTGAGGTTCTAACCCAGAACAAATTGCACTGGGCCAGTGCCAGGACTCGAACCTGGGCCTCAGTGGTTAGAGGTCAGTGTACTAACCACAGAGCCACCAGTGCTTTACTACCATAATCGACCATGTTAAAGATACGATTTATAAATGTACCTATAGTTTGCATGTGATACAAAATGTCTATAAAACTTTTTAGGAAGAACTAAAAAAGTTCCCAGACCTTGCAAGACTTGCAAAGAAATTTCAAAGACAAAAAGCAACACTGCAGGTAAGCGAAATGTTTTGTTACTTGATGGCACAGTTTAATGATGAACAGCTTCTTGGACCAGGCTTTTACTTGTAGTTTAGAAACTATTGATCCCCCCTACCATCTGGCACATGTATAAAGGTATATTTATCTTAGATACCACAGTTGGCATAAACCTCAAACAAAGAATCTTCTTCCCAGTTTCTGTAATGGGAAAACATTACACCCAAGTTAATAAGATCTACTTGTGAAAAGCAAACAGAAATAACTATGAAATTCTCTTGATATGCAGGATTGCGTCAGAATCTACCAGACAGTACAGAAACTACCTTCCTTTCTACAATTACTAGAGGGTTACCATGGAAACCATGAGAAGCTCATCAAGGAGTATTTCAAGTCTCCATTGCAGGTATGTACTGTTATTGATTGGGGATTATTCTCGATTATTCTCAGTGATCTCAGGATCTTGAAAAAATATTGCTTTGAATGATGTACCATATGAAACAAGTGAAGGATGGAGTGGACGAAGAAATGCAGTAAATGTGATTTTGTCTCCTGTAGTCTTGACTCTTCTGGACATTCCAGCAAAGGTAGGGAATTTCTGTTGCTGGCTGTTGAAGGTGCAGTGATTGTTCAGTTTATATTCACTGCTTTCTTGCTCTAAACTTTAAAATAGGTTGTTATCCTTAACTGCACAAGAAAACTATGTGCATTGTGCTGATGCGAAGTGTTCCTCAAATTTGATGCAAATGAACCAAAACAATGTGCTTTATAGGTCGTAAGAAAATAGTGCATTGGTTAAACCTCTTTGAACATTTCAATTGTTTCATTTGTTAAGCCAGTGATGATACATGATGCAATTGTTTCTTGCGCTGGCAGTACAATAAAATTGCAGTGTCTATTGTGCTTTTGATACACTGCAACAATCAGTATCAGTCATGCAATGTTCAAAATGTTGCAGAGAAAAGTTCAAATTTTTTAGCTCTCTGCAACAAATTTTTTGTTGTAAGACATCAATGCCAGCTTTGTTGCAAGACATGATACACTTGAGCTCAGCAATTTCACTCTTGCAACAAATTCTAAAATTGCATTGGCAGAGTGAGAAAAAATTGCAGCATGTATTGCTGGCTTTTCTGTTATTAGGAATTCATTTACTCTTAAGGGGCATCAAAAAATAACAATATGTACTTGGCAATTGCAGGATCTTATGGAAGATTTTACAAAGTTGAGTGAACTAGTGGAAACAACAATTGACCTTGAACAAGTAGAGAATCATGAATATCTTATCAAAGCATCTTTTGATGAAGGACTGCAAGGTACATCTAGGTGTTGTTTGGTTCATGGGTTTCAGGATTTAATCTGACATTGGGTTTTCTCCTCCTTTAGAGTGTAGGGAGAAAATGGATGAAATATTGGAAAAAATCCCTCTGGAACTCAACAAGGTTTGTTTAATCGGCTTGAAGAGTTTGGGGAAAATTTCAAAACCTTGGAAAATGGATTGGAAAAATGAAACCAAAAATGTGTGGCTCAATAGTTTCCTATTTATATTCTTCTCTTAAATTGGAAAACAGTGTAGTAAATGGGAAAATGGGAAAACTGGAAACAAATAAAAGATCCATCTCAAATCAGATTAGAGAGTAATTTTTGATATTTTATTATAAGGCTGGTAGGGACTTAGGATTGGATGCAGGAAAGACTATCAAACTGGAGTCTAATAATCAACTTGGATATTTCTTTAGAGTCACAAGAAAAGTAAGTCTCTAAATGCCTGTATTTCATGAAATAAAAAAAATGAAATTAAATGACCTAGACAACTCTAGACATCTGGGATTTTGATTCCGTCAATCAAAATAACTCTGTTGAAACTTCAATTTGCAGAAAACCCAGACTTTGGTATTGATATTGATGCTTTCTTTTTTCCTTTTTATAATTCTTATTATTCAAGGAAGAAAAAGGGCTGCGTAATAATAAGCGATATATTACTCTCGAAACCAGAAAAGATGGAGTAAGGTTCACAAACTCTTCATTAAGACAGTTAAATGATGAGTTCCAAGGTTACCGGGATACCTATAACGATGTTCAGAGCAAGCTAGCTGCTGAGGTGTTAAGGGTTGCTGGTAAGAGGTTTAAAATATTTTATGATCCAGAAATATTCACCAAAAATACATATTGGATTTAATGTCAGTCCTCACTGTTTTACTATAAAGTTTGTATACAACCAAAGTATAATGACATACCTTATTTAGACCAAGGACACTAGGACAATGCACAGTGCATGTGTGTATTTAAACAATAGAAGAGTTACAAATTGTATGTATCTACAGTCCTTAATGGTTATCAAGTATTAATATTCAATCATTGTTCACTGTACAAAATCCACGTGCATCATTGGCTAAAATCGATCACGTGATCAGCATCGCTTCATGCAGTATTGAAATTTCTCGTTCATTGTACAGTCAGCATGTGCGTTTATTTGTAAACAAAACACTCAGAACAGTCTCTAACCTATAATTATTCCCTCTGCCTTTGACCTTTCTGGTATCTGTAATAGCTTTTATACAGCATCATCAACCAAACATGAATATCTGTCTTTGTTTAAGCCTGGTTCACACTAGCAATGCAAGCATAAGCTCAAGCAGCATATGCAGACCCAGTACTGCATCACCAAGGTGTGAGAAAAGACAAGTACCACTAATGAGCAGTATACTACTGAGTCTGCGTATGTTGCTTGCACTTATGCTTGTGTCACCAGTGTGAACCAGGCTTTAGAATTTTGGTTCCAGTATGGTATTCACTCAAGGGTACTAGTGCCCTTGTTAAGACCAAGCCTCACTACCCTTGGAAAATCTAATTTCACTTTGTGGTCATTTCATAGATCAAATCCACTTGGACCTAATGTTTTCCCATCACAGACCATGTTATTCCCTTGGATGTGTGATTCAGGGAGGCTCCATTTGGATATAACTGAAACTAAATCCCAACAAATGAATGTGGATTTTCATTTTAGGTGGTTACAGTGAACCCATGCAGTCCTTGAGTGATGTAACAGCACAGCTTGATGTACTTGTCAGGTAACAACATTAAAAGCATAATATTAATGAATGAAAGAATCAGTCTGTTAAAATAAATGTATTTTTATTCAAAACTTTTCAGCTTTTCCCATGTTTCTGCAAATGCACCAATACCATATGTAAGACCCACCATTACCCCTCAAGGTAAGTGATCTTGCATGGATTATGTCGATTAAATTGTTCAAATACACCTTATTTTTAAGGTTTCATTTGCATCCAAACTTAATGGGCCACCAAATTAAGAAAAATCATACATCTAACTCCTGTTTGGGCTATTAAATTAATAATTGTACTGGCCCCAATAAGGCCATATAGAGTGGAAAATTTCCTCAAAAAAAATAAACCTACATATATGATTATTCAGGACTTCAGAGTATCACATACTGTAATAGACCCTTTGGTCAAGGTTGTGCTCTCATCCAAATCAAAGATATTTAAGGCATTTCCGCTCTGTACGAAACTTATTCGGGTCTGTATGATTATTGACAAGAAAATATCTGTAAAATCACTATTCCTTCGCATTCAAATGTCAATTGGTTGCGCTTATCAAACCAAAGTGAACTGCAAACTAGGACTGCGATATTTTGAGTCAGCGGATTTCAACTGGAAAGGAGGACCGCAATTTTTTTAACCCAGCGGCTTTGCTCACAAGTAGTGGGAAATATTTGTACTGCCGTACTACAGGGCTGCCATTCACATGGATAAAAATACTATATTCCACTCTATACTTTTATTGGTTATCTTGGATATTCCCACTCTATACTATTATTTTGCTCTATACTATTATTCAGGACTTCAGAGTAATTGGGTTACATTTAGGAATTATCTGTTATTTGTATACTGGAGTGCTAGCTAACCCATAGTCCTATTTTACATTTCTTGATTTTTGGTTGCTTTTGACCAGGTGAGGGGGACATCAAACTGGAGTCATCTCGTCATCCATGCCTTGAGATGCAGGAAGATGTTTCCTTTATTGCTAATGAAGTTGAACTTCAAAGAGGTGAGGTCATTTAGTCATTCTGTCTGACAGCCTGTTCCGTAGCCAAGGGGGTGCACAGGGCATATTTGCATCCCTCCACAGTCCTCAGTGGTTCACATTTTGGGGTATTCAAGGTTGAACATTTTGATAATTTGGTCAACTTTGGCCTTGTTCACAACACACAAAAAAAATCCTGGCTATGGGCTTGTGTCTATGTATTTCCTGTCGGTCTACCTGCCTGTTTGTCTGACTGACTCACAACACACACAAAAAATCCTGGCTATGGGCTTGTGTCTATGTATTTCCTGTCGGTCTACCTGCCTGTTTGTCTGACTGACGTATACTAGAGTCCATTTTAATTAATTTGTTGTGATCATGGTGATTTACATTACTTGATTCTTTCTGTTTTTCTCTTTAGATGAAAAGATGTTCCTCATCATCACTGGTCCAAACATGGGTGGAAAGTCTACATACATTCGACAGGTATTTGCACTAGATAAGTAACATAGGAAGCCCAATTAACTATTGCTTGATGATCATTTTTGTGGTTAATGCCTCGTAGAGGCATTATGCCACTATGCTATCGACTCGATGAAAACGATGAGTGTCCTTGAATGTCCGTGCGT
>WUAP02138639.1:0-12607 GCA_015163945.2 Stichodactyla helianthus
CGTCGTATGGCAGGGCGAAACCATTTACGGGTCAGCTGGAGATTTCGGCTCCAACACCGCTATCCATAATGACTAAACAGGGAGCTTGGCCGAAGCCTAAAGGGAGAGGTTAGTCGGCCCCTGGACCATGTAGGATTAACCCCTTGCTGTGATTAGTAAAAATCGCTGTGTCTCTCTGAGAACTACTTATTCTTTATCGCTCTGATCAATGTGCGAGGCATTAGAAAAATTAGATATGCGCAGACCATAGCTGAAATACAGAGCATGTAGAGCATTCAATTTCGTCATTCTCAAACAAAAAATAGATTTTATATTGCTGAGATACTTGGTACTATTAGTAACAAATTAGCGTTTGTGTCGTTAAATCGGAAATCTCTATTTTGTGTTATCTTGTAAGTGTATAGCAGATACTGATTCAGGTTAGCACACAATAAGCCCTAATTCGAGGTTACGGGGAAACAATGAAGCGGTTTTATACTATAACTCTCATAAAGCCAGTGTAGTTCGCCGTGTTTCTGATGTGTTTACACTTGTCTTTGTTTTCCTTTTATTCATTTGCAAACATCTATATAATGACTTCTAAACAAAGATACAAAACAAAAATATCTTTTTTGCTGGCTTCAGTTTTGCTCGTTTTGCTTGTATGGCGTATGCGTGAGTCGTCTCATTGAGACGTTTAATTCACATTTGCGTAGATCTCGACTACTGGTTAGTCCCTGCGCAGCTGCTGTTAGGGTCATCTCTGAATGCTCGTTACCCTCACCTGGGGGGAAACAGCGTTCAGAGATGCCCTTAACAGTGGCTGTACAGGAGATACTAATACATTTTTTCCTTGATGCGAAGCTTTATGTTCTGCCAACTAATGGAAGTAACTGAGGCTTGGTATCAACAACCTGTACAAGTATCACCTAACGATAAGGTATGTAATTATCTATTCCATTACATGGTCGTTGTTCATTGTATACCAGGGGCGTAGCGAGGACCAAGGAATTGGGGTGGGGGAACCCAGAATAAAAAAGAAATAAAAGCCACACACACACACAGAAACAAGCAAACAAAAAAGAAACAAACATCTACGTATACGCTACTGTTGTATACGTCTGATATTAAGTTTACTTTCTTACCCAGAAAAGCTTTTCTGCAATCCCATTTCACTAAGGGCCTGATTAAATGAAGCAGGCTGGCCTGGTTTTTGTGTGTATTATAGAAAAGCAAACCGAGCCAGCCCGCTTCATTTGTAGTCTGGCCCTAATAGTCCCGAACTGGAGGTCAAGACAATAAAACATTTTCAGATATTACATTGGTTACTCCTCAATTCTGTTGAGAGAAAATAAAATTCGTATGTTTTGTTCTCCAGTTTGGGATTCTAGTGAAAATAACCCGAACTTAACAGCTTAAAAAATCTAACTTTTGTTCCTTTTGGAAATTGTAAGTTGGAGCTTTGCAATGCTTTTAATGTAAAACTATAGCTAACTTGAGTCATTGCTGTTGCAGTTTATAAGTCAACAAGCTGAACCGTTTACAGATCCTCTTGCTTCTCCTGTAAGTTTTTTTCCACACCGTTTACTTTTAATTGTTACTGACATTCAACTTAACATGCTTTAGGCCTCGTACAGCTAGTTTGAGATCGATAGGAACAGAACAAGCTTGAGCATCTATGCCGAGGTTCTTGGTGTTTGCAAGCCGAGGGTCTATACATGTATGTTCAACCTTGCTGACATCGTTTTTGTGAAAGCGTAACCTGTAATCAACTGGATCGCATCAAACACCAGTTCTAAATCGAAAAATACCGAACCACTCCTATCGTTTTACTGCCGCCAGGCCATTTGCAGCCTAGTAATCACGTGACTGTAACTGGAGGGCAATTAAATCTTACTTCATTTATTCAGAACAAATTTCATTGTATCTCCAATGCCTTGACTAAAACCTTTTTAAAAATGCAGTTATACCCTCTTAACCCGCTTTTAATCTCAAGATACTAAACATTTTATATTTTGTTTGCCGTCCAGTGGAGCTTTCCCCAAGGGACCGTGTGCTCAATTCATTCGCTATTGAAGTGATATATCATCATGTGACTGTTTGCTGCAAAGGGCCTATCAGTTGGCCCAGTTGCTTAAGCATCCGTCAGTTGTGCGAAAAAGGCTTGGGTTTAATCCCCGGCCAGATCAACACAGCTAACAGTGAGAATGTGAAGCTTTAGTACTGACATCTGCAAATGCTTTACGTTTTACCAGACAAGGAATTTAAACCTTAGGACTTTGTGGGATCTTGCCAGTCGCGTTGTAAGATTTTCCCATCTAGCGTCAAACCAAGGGGGAAGTGAAACATTTCTTTTCTATTCTTCTCAGCCAACTGCAATAGTTAAGAAACTGAATAAGATTCAGGACCACTTGCTCAGAAAACACGATCCAGATCTATGGATTCACATGAAAGAATTGAACATTGCTCCTCAGGTCTATGGTCTGTAAGTATCGGGGGTTTTTGCCGTGAATTACTTTGGGCGTATACAGCTATTTCAAGAAAACGTCATCGAAGCTAAGATGAGAGGGGATAGGTGATAAAGAGAGGTCATTATAAAACATAAATAAATTAAAATGACTCTCCATCTACGATCTTTGCTCGCTGGAGCTGGCATCATCGACTGGTCGTCCGTCTTCAAGACACAGAGAAGAGATCCACAATCTATTTGGCATTGTAATGACCTGTCACTTATCGCCTATCGCCTATCGCCTTTGGCTTCCATAGCTTTGAAAAAAAGAAAAAAAGCTGTAAATGTTTTCCATTTTGGATCATTTCATTGGAAACGATTTCGTATGAGTGGGAAACGATACGGCAAATTCGTACCGTACTGTAGCCGTACCGTAACAGTAACTGCGCGTCGTGATTGGGTGATTGACTTGAAAACAATGAGAAGCCATTTCAGTGTTACTGCATACCGTACCGTGTACGTGCTGTAAGTCAGTACCGTAAGTTTCCCACTCATACGATAACCATTCTTATGGGGAGTCATTTCAGTGTTACTGCATACCGTACCGTGTACGTGCTGTAAGTCAGGACCGTACGTTTTCCACTCATAAGAAAACCACTCTAAGCCAACGTAACACACGGGCCCGAAAAGAAGCGGTTTTTGTTGCGGAAGGACTAAAACAGTAGAGGCTGTAAAGAAACCTTCGCACCCAACTCTACTCGCGTTGACAGGGCCTGAGGATCGAACTGCGACCACCACAGTAAACGGCACACAACTTGAACCTCTTTTTTCTCTTTCAGTCGCTGGATTCGTCTACTGTTCAGTCGTGAGTTCCCCTTCCAAGATGTCCTGGTCATCTGGGATGCTCTTTTAGCCGAGGGGAGTCATCTGGACTTGGTTGATTACATCTATATTGTCATGCTACAGACCATTCGAAATAAATGTAAGCGTAGGATGACTTAGCCGAAAAGAGCCTGCGCTACTATTGGTCTCCGATAAGAAACAGTGCTCTAAGTGAATCCAAACTGTCACTGTTTTCTAACAGGCGAAACAGTTTACTGCGATTCTCAATATTCTGCGAACTCGGTAGTTGCGAGCTGCCCGTTTGAATTTGGTTTTTCACTGCCGCCAGTCCAAAGTATAAAAGATACCGACTGAATATTTTTGATTGACGGCAGTAAAAAACCAATTTCACAACAAACCGTTGAAATGTCTGAGTTGCAGAATAATGAAAATCGCAGTGAACGGGGCTAGAAAATGTCGTCCGGTTTTTGGATTCTCCAGGGCCATTCATTTGTTAGCGGAGGCCAAAAGACTTTGACCCTGGTTGCGTCCTTGTGGCAACGTGAGACAATTAAAAATTACCAAGACCCTACTTGGCCTAGAAGCTAAAATTTCTTGGTTACTTTTAAGCTAAACAACACAACATTTGTAAAAAATAAAAAATCATAGTTTAAAACTTAAGGCGCTGCTACACTAGGCAATTTTCCTTGCAACTTGTCTTGCAATAGGCTATATGCACTAACAGGTCACGTGACCACATCCCCCACACATCAGATTTTATCATTCGTGCCATTTTTCATGTGTCAAACATTTTGAGCTGAAACTTCATTTTCTCCACTAATATTGAGATGCTCTTTCCATTTCTGGAGTTCATTTCGACACTGGTGCTTGATTTAAGAGGGATGTGGTCTTGTGACCGGCTGTTAGTGCATATGGCCTATTTTGTTGCCCCAGCCACCGCGAAAAGTAGAACTGAAAATTGCGAGACGTTTTTGGTATGTTACACTAGGCAATGCCTCGTGCAACTCGTCTCGCAACAAAATTGTAACAGCAGCTTAATTCCAATCTGATACGATCAGACAGAAGACTAATGTTGAACTAGCTGATGACGTAACTTGACGAACTTTATCTATCACCCATGTTTCTCTAAAATTGTTCCGAGTGCTATAACTTCCAAAGGCAAGACTAAGTTTGTATTATTATTGTTTTCACAGTGATGGCAGGAAATTACACCACGTGTATGAGTCACCTGATGAAATTCCCACGTGTGTATAGCGATGTTCATGCGTATGTTAAGAAAGCGCTGAATCTTCGCGGTGCAAAGGTTTGTAGCTCGTTTTTAGAAAACCAATGGACCTCTTTAAGTTGGGTGTAATGTTAACCCATTTTAAGGACGTGTCATCCTCTCGAGAAGAAGAGTCATACATATTACGTATAAGATTCGTACATATTAACGCATTTTCTCAAAGAAACAAAAGAATAGAAAACAAAAGTGAAAACGCCCAAGCTAAAGAGATCCATTGTCCGTAGTCACTAGAGGCGTTTGGCCATTTCCCAACCGAAAAGAACCATTATTGACGAACATAATGCGAATGAAAATGTTAAGCTTCCAAATAGCTTTTTCGGCTGCCAGCAGCACTGAAATGCTTCAATATTTATTACACCTAGTTGCAAAAAGGTTGTCATAGGAGGAAAGAACTTTTGTAATTTAGTAGGAAAGGAATAACATTAAAAGACAAAAGAAAATCACTGAAGCTGAACCACTTCTTTTGTCTTTTAATGTTGTTCCTTTCTCACTAAATTACAAAAGTTCTTTCCTCCTATGACAACGTTCTTGCAACTAGGTGTACACAGACTTAGGATTTTATTTATGTATTCAAATAAGCTATCTATATTTGTTTGTCTATGTTTGTCGCTTGGCGATGACAACTTTTCCTCGAGATAGGTGTATATAAATTGCACACTGATGTTTTGTCCCTTAAATTTATTTCACTTTAAAGAAACTACTGCTTGATAAAGGTCGTGGTATATTTTTTAAAAATAATGTATCCATTGTTTTACAGAAATCTCGTCCACCGTCGAGAAGTTCCTCTCGAACTAGTTCGCCTCCTGCTTCGGGCATAAAGGCAACCCAAAGCAAAAGTGCTGAACGAGTTAGCACAGCTACAGAAAAACAAGCACAAAAGGTTTGAAAATGATGAAAATAGAGAAGAGTTCTTATGACCGTGAAATGCTTGCGACAAGGCAAGGCACGCTTATTACGGCCACCAACTGTGCAACGAGTTTTACACAGTCATTATTTTCCAGTATCTCACTCATGTCTATATAATAAAAATGCTTCGGGTTTTGCTGTTTGTAGAACATGAACATTTTAAGAGGAGTGCTATTTCAGCTGTAAATGTGAACAATTTATTTACAAATGTCATGGCTACCAAAATAAAGTAATTATTTTAAACACAATCGAGAGGCAGAGGCTGACTAAAAAGAACTCGAAATTTGGCGTTGCTTGTTTGCAAACATTCCCAAGAGGATCAAAAGACAAAGGCATGGCGGCCATGTTGGTGGTATAGACAAAAGGACCTAATGAGAAATCTTTTGTTAAATGACACCAACATGGCTGCGATGACGTAACGTGCAAACAAGTAATCGATCCAACTCGAACTCCTTCCTCACAAATGAAAATTCAGTGCTTAATTAAGCTGTGCAATGCTTTTATCTTTGTTTCACAGAAAACCCCACAGCGTCGGACTCAGTCATCCTTTTCTGCTCTTACTAAACGTTACACGCCATTCATGGACTCAATGAAACACCGCGGTGTAGCCAAGAAAGCCGATCTACTAACAGACAGTCATCCGAAAACAACAGGTTTGATACTTGAATTCTCGTTATTGGTGTTTACTAGATTACGATGAGTATTTATTTAGGGCTCCTAGACTTAAGTGTAGAAGGAGAGTCACAGAAAACCGGCAAATTCGTTCCGAAATCAGATCACAGTAGAAGAAATTCGTTTTCATGTGCACGCATGCGCATTTTGATGGTTATCCAACTCAGCAAGACACCGACCGTACAAAAAGGGCATGGAATGGACCAAATCTCTTTGAACGAATTTGTTTTCCCATGTCAGACGACGTGTCATTCCCATGGGTATTATTTCTTTGTTTCTCGGTATAGCACTTGAGAAGTTACGCTAATTGCCGGGTTTCATATCGTGAGAGACTGGGAGCCACATTCAAGAAATGCATGTAAACGACCATGTTTCGTTCTTTTCTCTTCTGTTGTCAGTATAGTGACGGTCATCGTTAACACACAGCTTTATACTTTGTTTTTTGAATAGCTTTTGTCGACAAAGTTCAGACTTTAAATTTCGGGTTTTTTTTCCAATTTGTCCGGATAGGTTGGTACTTCACGCATGTTCTTAAATCGTTCGTTTATTGTGTTTGCGGCAAGGGACGACCATACGTGAAGTGCCTCCTGTCCGATTTGAGTCCCAGTCTCTCACGATATGAAACCCGGCAATGGATGAATTTCACAAGAAGAATCCAATTCCCAAGGGAATGACACTTGGTCTGAAATGGGAAAACATGCCCAAGTGGATTTGGTTGTGAAGAAACCTTAAGTTCAGTAAAAGAAAAAAGAAAAGAAAAAGAAAAGAAAAGAAAAAAGAAAAGATGGATAGAGAAACGATCCTGATGGAAGTTTGCAACTATAAACCAATTGCATACATGTAACTTGTGAAAGAGATGTATCAATACAATACAATCATTCATTGAGGAATCATTAAAGTCCAGGGGCAGGCTCCCGGGTCATTTTGTACAACTAGTACACACGAGAGAGCGTGCTGCGTGAGCTTGCTGCATGGTGTGGTCATGTTCACTGATATTTAACCAGTTTAATATCAGGGAGCGTGAGCCGGGGGCAAAATTCTGCTCCCGCCACAACTTTTTTTCGTGAAATCTTTGGTACACACGAAGGAGCAAAACGAACCTGGAGCCTGCTCCCGGAACAAAACCCGTAGTGTGTATAGGCCTTAAAGGCTTTTTATTCTTAATCGGTTCATCTATCGGTACCTCTTGGTAAATACTGATAAAGTTATGTGCTGATCTTGTCCACCGTAACAGATATTACATAACAATACTTTTATTTAGAATTGGTTCATAAATCGACGAAGACACCACGGATCGATACTCTACCACCAGCACCAAGAGACCGAACTGACTCTGCGAGTTCTACCGGTTCTAGTTCTGGTCGGACTATGAAATCCTTAGGAAGTGATCTCAAGACTAAATTCACAAGACCAAAATCTCGTTCACGTCAGAGTTTAGAAGAACTTGAAAAGGTGTGGCTTAAAGCAGTTTTTGCTTGTTTTTCTTCCCTTTCTTCCCTTTCTTTTCTTCCTTCCTTTTCTTCCTCTCGTTCTTTCTCTCGTTTTTCCTCTCGTTCTTTTTTCTTTTTTTCTTTCTTTCTTTCTTTCTTAATTTCTTTCTTCTTTCTTTATTTCTTTAAACTTCTTTTTCATTATCTCTTATAACTCCGCCCCAGTAGCGACACTTCATGTTTACTATCAAAACCATTGTGATGTAAATATGCCAACCACTTTCATAAAAGCTCTTCACAAGTTGCTTGGTTTAAACAGCCAATCGATCTCAGGTTGGCACATGAATGACAAAGGATTACGTCACATAAAGTATCGCTGTACTCCCGACTTTTGCTGGGGTATCTCTTATTTCACGTGTTTATTTTTTTTGGTGCGTTCAGGATCATCAAAGGCTTCAGATCCAGGTATCAGAATTGAATAATGATGTGGATAGAATGCAGGGTTTGTATCTTTACTGCGGAAGGAAATTGGATTCTTACATAGGTATGTTTGCTTTAGTGTACACTCTATTGTAAAATCGTTGTCGGATCCAAGACATAGAACATAGAAACTGAGACTGAAAGACATTCCGGGAAATGACAATTATATTGTGATTTATTTATTTGTGTTTCGCAGTCGACATTAAACATGCCGAAAGTGCGGTATTCAGAGGACCTGGGCATGAACATTCCACGTGTCATCACAACAAGCCAACCAATTAACGTACTTCCCATGTACCATTTCGATCTCGTCTTCTATGTTCTGTATTTTGGACCCGACAACAATAGGACATTTGCTTTATTGCGTCATGAACCTCTACTACCAGAATCCCTTGCACACTTTCTTTTGTTGAGTTGATTAGTACCAATTGTCTTACTATTCTCATGAGGAAATAAAAATTTGAATATGAAAGAAAATACGCCAAGCATTCTGGTAGTATTGGTCAAATGACGCCATCATGCAAACGTCCTATCCAGCTGAGCGGAAATAAATTTTCTAACCAATCATTGTCCGTTGTGATTTTTCATGGCCGGCCCTATGTTCAAACACTTTTTTCTACCTAAAAACAATTGAAAATTTAATTCGATGTATTTTAAGTTCTAGAAAAGTCCCAAACTATGAAACGGAGTGAAATTTTATCTGCGAATTATCCAAAAACCACGCGAGAAATGATTTTGAAAAACAAAGAATGAGGGCCGGAGGTTTTGTCCAACAATGCTTTGCGCAGCTTGTTGTTCGCTCAGCTGGATAGCTGTTAATGCGGATGCATGCAGATGCAAATGAACTATTATGCAATGTTATGACCTGATAGCCTCACTTGAAGATTCATTCAACAAAAGATTATCTCATTGCGGGCTCAACTGTAGTAACAGAATAACAGCTGTTGAGGGTATAAGGCTGCTTTGCGTATTTTCTGGAATCCGCTAACACTACGGTATACGGTATACGGTATAATCTCTATATGTCATTTATGGTATTCCAGGTCTTATACAAGAAGAAGTTACGAAAGATAACGAAGCTGATCGAGACGTCATTTATCTGTCCTTAGCCGGGCTCAAACAGGTATAACACTATCTTGCGCCTTCTTCGTATACCCGGCGGTTTATGTGATTGGTTTCCTCGATTTAAGTAGGACATTCTGCGAGAATCACGCATCCTGAGATGCTTGGTGTAAAGTTACCGAAAATATGTATTTGACACATGATAGAAAAAAGCTCCTTTATTGATCCTTGCCACGACACGTGCCATAACTGTGCCTTGCCGCGACCGTCATGTTTTCTAGAACTTTGCCGTGCCTTGCTGTGCCTTGGCCGTGTCATCACGACCGTGTTCATGCCGCGACCTTTTTACAGTCATACGAAATCTATTCTATCTGATATGACAGTGCCCGTTTACGAGGAATTTCGAATTCCAGGTGCATCGGTCTAGCATAATACTTACTGCAGTGGAATTATTATAAGAACCTTGTTAAATTCAATGGTAAGGCCTTTCCTACGGCTTACCTTTGATTTTACATGTCCCATATGAATATTATATTCTTATTGTATTTTTTATTGCTTTTAATTGTTTATTTATTTATTTATTTATTTATTTATTTATTTATTTATTTATTTATTTATTTGTTTGTTTTAATTTTAAGGTGCGTGATCTTCTGAAAGGGACACTAACGTACAGGGGCTCTACCACAGAGTCTGAAAAGGATTTTGTGGATATTGATAAAGGAATAGCAACCAGGTACTTACGACCAATAGGTTTTCGGCTTTATAATTTAAATCTTATTTTGCATTGCTTGAACTGCACTTCCACTGCCATTTCCGACCATATCGGGCGGTTGAAACTCCAACTGAATCTGCGTATGTTGCTTAAGCTAATCCTTATGTTGCTAGTGAGGATCAGGCTTTAGAAACCTAATAAACAACACAAGAAATTAAACATGATGGCGTAGCGGTAAACGTTCGCCTCTCACCACTGTGAGTCCAACGGGTCAAGTCACTGGTTCGAGCCCTGCGGATGCCACATGTGAGTAGAGTTTGTTAGATGTGGTGTTCTCTCCCTTGCCACGAGGGTTTTTTCTCTGGGTTCTCCGGTTTTCCTCCCTCCGTAAAAATCAACATGTGAGTTGAGAATTGTATGCTTAAAACAGTGATAGTGCCCCCAATTAGTACGAAAGCGCTAGAACGACTTGGCACTTAGATAAAGAGATTTATTTATTTATTTTATTTAACAACCATGGGCTTTGGCGTCCGTTGCGTCTTTCGTAATTTTGTTGCTGTTGTTGTTGTTGTAATTTTCTTCCTTCTTAGACTTCAGATATCCTCTCCCAATGTTCGCCCGGCTACCACTTTAGAGGATACACCTGTACCATTACTTGCCAACTTTGACCATTATGACAATGATGAGGACAAAGAAAAATCCCCCTCTGCTATGAACAGACCGATTATAGATGCTTTGAAAATACAAGGTGGTGATGGGAATGGTTTAAACGAACAGAAGGAAAAGAATGCAGAACACGATGATGAACTAGATTCCAAAGATGCAATTCATAGTGAATTGGAAGGCGACGAAGCCATATCCGCGAAACCTGGGGAATGCGTTCTCAAGGAGGCTGGCAATGAAGAAACTGAACTAAAGTATTCCAGTGAACCAGTATTTTTGGAAACTAAGGATGATCACTTTGATGATAAAGGAGACGCTGACAGTGAGGATGATGTGGGAGTATCAAAAACAGAAAATAGGTCTCCGATCTCCAAGACTCTTTCTTTAGATTCGTACCTCAAGGAACACTTTTGGGATGCGGATCAGTTAAAAGAAGCGTCGAAAATAACTGCTGTTCCTTGTGCGACAGGTACCGAAATAATGGCAAGTGAAAATAAAATGACCACCCTACAGCCTTGTAGTGATGAACCCCTTTTTGTTGCCCAAAACCATGGTAATTCTACTGTTAATCATGATAAAGAACACGCATCTGCGACAAAACATATGGTAAACAATCATGCGAAAGCGGAAGGTAATGAGAATTCAAAGCTTAACGGAAAGAATATTTTACAAGTAGAAAAGAGTACTATAGACAACGTTCGTAGTGGCTCGTCAACACCAGATGAACCACTGGATGGTTTTGTGTTCGTGAACAAAGATGGAACTGCAAGAGGTGAACATGGGTCACCTGCCCGTCTATCACCGACACATCCACTTGAACCCAGTGACGATGTTGATCGGTTTATTTAGAATTGACAAACTGTGAATTAGAATTTATTATTTTATAAATGAATGATTTATTATTGCTTATGGACAAATACAGGAAGTACGTGCCAAACAGAAGAAATTTCGATTGACATCAAACATTCTTAAAACTTGAACTAAGAGTTAACCGACCAGAAGCAGTATGAAATTTGATGCAAAGAAAACAAGCAGCAAGACACTAGAGCAATAAATAAGGGGGTGTTTACACTTACGACGGTTTCAACCTAGGTTGAACGTTAAAACAATGCTAAAATAATTAGCGAAGTCGTTGTTAAAATCGTTACCCAACCTAAGTAAACGCTCTATTCTAAACACGACCTAAATAAGCCATGTGACAAGGCGAAATAGAACTAGCAGTGAGCATGCGCAAGCTATTTAGAAAAACCTCTGACCAAATTACCCCAAATTTAAACAGTATGTTTATAATTTAATACACTGTTGTTATAATGGTAATAAAATGAAGATTTGTATTTATTTTGTATGTCACTGGATTTCAAAAGTGTGAGAATAAGCGTGGTTATTCCATAAAATAGTTTCAATCAGTAACATTCGAAATCTTAGCGCATGCAAAACAAGGGAAAAAATATTTGATTATGCCCGACTAAACTCAATCTGAGGTGCTCAATTGAGCGAGGCTCGCCAGTTATACGCTGCTTTCTTACGACCCATAAAGCATTTCGTTTTGGCTCATTTGCATCAAATTTGAGGGACACTTTGCATGAACACAATAGTTTTCATGTGCAGTAAAGGATAACAAGCTATTGTATATATGCAAAGTACTCTTCAAAGTCGAGAATAAGAAACCAGAGAAAATAAAATGGTTTAGTCAACATGGCCGAATACATTAGAAAGACAAATTGATTCCTTCACTCGCCTTTTGCGTCCGAATTGCGTCATGTATCCCCGGCTAAAACTCAAGTCTTTATTGACAACAAAACGATTTATGATTAATTTATTATTGCAAAATCATATACAATACAAACTAGCACCTAATTTAAACTTAAGTTCCATTGCTTGTTATAATGACCCGAGAAAGAATTCCCAGTGGGAAATATTTCCACCTTGCTTGAAACTAATGCACTGTGCGGGCAAGCGTACCGTGTTTCACGTAATGTTTCAAAGCCGACAATGAGGACTCGAGACGGGGGTTTCCAGTCCGAGTTTAACCCGAGAAAACCCGTCTAGTCTCTTTGGGCCATATGGGAGGCGATAGAAAAGTTAGACATGCGCAGACCATCAATACAAAGCATGTAGAGCATTCA
>WUAP02138650.1:0-12605 GCA_015163945.2 Stichodactyla helianthus
GTACAAGGATAATTGCAAACGTGTTGTAGCTAACTTCCTACGGATATGACTAATATGCCGTAAAGGACGTTCCAAAATGCCCGGTATGCTAAGGAATGACTGAGACAATAAGATAATAAAATATTTTTGGGGGCCATACAATTAGTGCTAATCACATGGCCCCAAAAAATATTTTATTATCTTATTATCGCAATCATTCCTTAGCATACCGGGTGTTTTGGAATGTCCTTTACGGCATATTAGTCATATTAGTCATATCCGTAGGAAGTTAGCTACAACACGTTTGCAATTATCCTGGCTTGTACTATATATATGCCTTGTATAAGTTGTAAAAAGTTATTAATTTTTAAGAAAACGACTGACGAAATGCATTGGAATTAAAGAAACATTCTTTTACAACTTCAGTTGTCACTCCTTTGTGCTGCTCACTAGTCACTGTTAAAAACTTTTTTTCTTGTGAACCCTCCTTCGATTGCACAAGAAAATAAGTAACCCCTCCTTCAGAGGCCTCTAAAATGTTGTAACCCCTCTTCAAAATCACCCACCCTCTACCCCACCATAAATAATGACCGCTCCCTAATCTACAAGTTTAAGATACTCTTAGCCACTTCCCTCACATGGGTGTATATATACATATGTCAACAAATTTCCAGTTGTATACATACATCTTTAGTCTTTGTAATCTTTGTAACTCCTGGTCATTGGCAATTGCAATAAAAACTAAGGCTGGTCATTGAGAATGAACTGGTGCATAAAATGATATTTTTCTGATTTTAATTTAAAAAAGTTGTGAAATCAAGTATTTTAGTGAGTAAAAATGCTTTTTTCTAAGACCAAAATCCAAGATGGAAACCAGTAGCTGGAGTGAGTGCCTAAGCCCTGGGAGAGAAGTGGTTAAATGTATCAAAAATATTTACACAATTAAAACATTTTAAAAATTTTCTATCATCATGGTTCGTACTGTTTTTGGAAAATTCCTTTTTTGACCACTGGGCTATGGAAAAGTTATGAATTTTTTGTCAGTTGCCCAGCTCCTACCTTGCAAAGAACTGTTTTCGTTGTATTAATTAAAAATGCCAATGTTTTTTTTTCTTTCCTTGTTTTTGCCTGCTGCAAATCAATGCCCGCTTGCACTTTTGGTCAGCAGTTTTGGAAATTTGAGTCAATAGGCTTTGAAAAAGTTTTGGAAAAGTTTTGGAAGTTTTCACTGAGGAATCTGTATGAACCATGTATCATTTATAAATGAAGTTTTTTATGTTTATGCTAATGTTTGTTTTCAGCAGCAGTTTGTAGAATAAGTGCATGTTTCTCTGCTTTTCTTATGTTCTTTTTTGGCAAAAAAGTATCTTAATAATATTAACATAAATTTTTGTGCATTAAGTCTTACATAAAACTTTTTATGACACAAATATAAAAAGTCAAATAAGTCTGGCAATAGAAGTAAGCTGAGATATGATACCCATGAAGAGTCCCACAATGCATCCTGTTATTACAATCCAGTTCAGATGTCTGTACATTAGAGTCTTGGCAAACTTGGTTACTTGGTCTGCAGTTACTCGACCTGTAATCCCATGGGATAAATATGTTATAATCTCTTGTTTTAATCTTGCAGCAGTAGCATCCTGTAATTTTAAACAAATGAACAATGGTCACAGTCACATAATCTATCAATTTATACTCTCCAATCTACCTACCTCACCCCCAGTCACACACATGAGAATGAATTTTTCAATAGACCAAATCCCCTGGGCCATAATGTTTTCCCATTTCAAATTCCTTGGCAATACGATTATTTTTTTGAAGTTAATCCATATTAATGTATCTTATCAAGTATTACCAAGAAACAAAGAAACAATACCAAATGGAATGACGCATGGTCTAAAATTGGAAAACAAATACACCCAAAGTGGATTAGGTCCATTAGCAAGTGAAGGGGAATTGGGTATATCCTGAAATTACACAGTCCAAAATAAGCCACCATAAAATTTCCATGTATCAACTTTTGGTTTGGAAACTTAAACTTCTTTAATACTATGATGGCTCATGACCCATCTCCCCATCTACTACACCACAAAAAGTATTGCTATCCCCCAAAATAACAAATATACATTATGAACAAGCTCACCTTTGCATCATGATATAGATTTTCTATAAAACCAGGAATTATTTCAGCTGCAACATCCATTATGAAGGGGCGTATTAGTGGTTTTAATGCTGCAATCCTGACTCCCACCATTAAAAGCATCTGACCCTCAGAGGATTGTGATAAAGTATGCAGCTCCTTATTTATTATTTGTTCCACTGTTTCTGTTTCTAATATCTGTCTTAACTGTCTCTCAATATTAAAGGCTACAATATGTTGTCCAAGTTTTTGTTTTGTGTAATGTTCTAAAAATGATTTCTCAAGAAATGTATTTATCAAAATTCTTCCAATAGATCTGGTGATTTCCTGGTGACATTTGGCAAACACACTGAAAAGGAAGATTTAAAAAAATGTTTTATTCTACTAGCTTGACATTTTGTTAGCTGCATGATTAAAGGACATTCATGGGCATTGTTTCTGCATGTGCTTGAGCTCTTTAGAATACACAAACAACACCTGGGTGATATTTTCTTTATATACACCTATTTCAAAAATTGTCGCAGCCAAAGCAACAGTCAAAACTCCAAGACTGCAAAGGATTTTGGGAATTTTTCTCATAAATCCTGTTTGCAGTGCTGGTATTTTCCAAAATATTCGGTTTAACACCTGAACTACCACTGCAGCTTGCCAGAAATATATGTCGCAAATGCATGCAACCAAAATATACTCTAGATGAATTATTACTTTTTAAATTACCGAAATCCTTTGCAGTCTTGGAGTGTTGACTGTTGCCTTCAGCTGCGACAATGATTTTTGAAATAGGTGTATATGAAACGCGATTCAAAATGGTGGCCAAATTTTCAAAGTTTATAAGCATATCTCCAAAACGAAAATGGTGACCCCTGTTTTTCTTCTTAAAAGTAAGCTTTCATATAGATCTACAAAATATGCCAATATGAAAAAAATGACATGAAATGGGAAAGAAGGAAAGTATTTTTTCCACAAAATTACACCCATTCATGAGATCAAAGGCCACATATTTTGACACCGATGTGCACTTTTAAACATCTATACATTCATTTTTTGACCTTTTGTCCTAAGAACTTTCACTTAAATTTTTCTGGAAAAAGCATCTGCGTCACCTGACAAAGTTACATAAAATTCGAGCAGCATTTTCTTTCTGTTTGAAGGTCTTAATCTCAATACAACAGCCTAATGATAAAATCTGTTCTATTTTCTTCCAAATTGTCACTTTTTTGGGGTTTTTGCTCGAAAATGAAGACAGTAACCTCCATTTTTTATTTTATTTTTGAAACTCTTATATGTTGAAGTAACTTTGTGCCAGGTATCAGGAAATTGACATTGGAACATCAATTGCCTGCAGACATCCTTAAGGAGGCTTCAAATTTTTTCTGAAATGGCATAAGCTATCAAAGAATGGCCAGTGTATGACAGAAGTAGACCTAAAAGACCAAATACTATAAATTAAAGATTAGAATGAAATTGAAAATATGATGTGGGATGTTGCTACGACGACTATGGAACACTTCAAATGTGCACAAAGTTTTTCATCAAAAAAATCATAAATAAAAATCTGCACAGTAAAAATTGTTCAAAGTGGGCTTATTTCATGATTCAATATTTGATTTAAAGAAAAAGAAAAATTCTGTAAGAAGAAATTCTTAAAAATAAATGAAGTTTATTTTAGAATGTTCCTTCTTACAGACGTTTTAAATTTTTTCTCAGCACTTACGAACCCTTAAATAAAAAACACATGCAAAGTTTTTAAAGAAATTTTACTGTCCAGTTTTCAAGTTATTTTAGTGTAAATATGAAATTTGTGGGAGACAAAATTTTGATTTTGCAAGTTCAAATGATTTTGTCCATGTCATTAAGAGCATGCACATGAAAACTGTTTTGAGCCTCCTTAAGAAGACACCTCTACTTCCCCAGGGAGTGGGGCCTTGTTAATCACATTAAATTCCAATATAATTCTCTCCTATGAGCATCCCTACATACTTGTTTCACCCTTATTTAGGGCGCTTTAATTTATGATAGCAAGGAGGGTTAACAAAAATATTTCATAACCCTCTCTGTGAAGAGTAAAAATTTCATAACCCCCTACAACATCCAAGACTTCATGATCAGTCATACCTTCAGCCTCACACCTCTGAAAACTTAAGAAACCCCCACAAGACTTCTCCCAATAATGTACCCCCCAAAGTTTGTCCCCATGCCATAAAGAATGAAAGCCCCTTATATGAAGTTCCAAAAACAACAAATTACTGATAGAGTATACTACACTCTCCTATGAGCATCCCTACATACTTGTTTTACCCTAATCACTAATTTGCTTCCTTCTTACCCACTGCCACAGATTCCAGGTATTTTAACAAATAAAATATTAAGTGCAAGCCAATTCATAAAGCCTCCAGCAACTCCAAATATGCCACAAGATACCAAATACTGTGCTAATGTCCTCCCAAATGAATCCACATCTGTGACTGATAGCATAAAGAGTCCTATAATACCAATATGCAATGTTATGATGATCCCTAAATTGCCTTTATCAGAGAGCCAGTGGAGTGTTCTACCATATAAGATGGGTAATCGATTTCTAACTAGCCAGTCCTGGTAATGTTGATTTTCAGTGTCCAAAGCATAACTCAAATTGATCTGAAAATCATGATATAAAATAATAAGTCAAATAATAAACCTTCCTTGATATAATTCAGATACAGATTTGCCCCAACCCCCTTAAAAGTTGAACATTTGACTGTTGACCTCCACCTCTAAAGGGCTAATGCACCTATCAATGTAAGTCCCGGGGGGGTTATTTGGGCGATTAGGAGTGGGGATGTGCCCCTGGGTCAAGAGTTTGACCTCAGACTCTGTCCTATAAGTGGAGATATTTGATTAAAAACTTCAAGACAAAGTTCCCAACTTGTCTGGCGTGGAACTCCAGATATATCGTCTTTACTTAACTAAACTACAAAATATTCTAATTTTATTCATCTCGGTTGATTAGAAATGCTTATAAGCATCAAATATCTTCTTCATACTTCATGTTATTTGGCGAAAGGGCAAAGTTCTGAACTTCCGCGGTAGGCAAGTTGGGAAGTTTGTTTTGAAGTTCGTAAGCAGACTGACTAAATGCCAACTAACGAAACTTGCGAGCTTCGTAACGTACTTCGGAACTTCCCAACAAACTTCGCAGCCCACTTGAGCAAAATTATGTGAAATTAATTGTAAAATATCCCCTGGATCAAAACCACTTGTTTGATCCTCCAATGAATCCTATATAAATATGACACTATGCTTTGAAAGATATAAAACGATTATTCTAATTCCTATATCAACTCACCTCGCTTACTGTCTCCCTCTCACGGCTAATTCGTTCATCAAAGGCCCTAAGCTCTGTCTTAATACTCTCTTGACTTTCAATAAACGTTCCATAGCTTGAGCCACTTCGTGCCATAATTTTGCAAAGGAATTTATAGCACTAAATATCAACTAACAAACACCAAAAAGTTGCTAAGAACGTAGCCATATCATTCTTGATGTTCCTTAAGACGTAATGTTTCCATAGATCTTATAAACTTTCTCACACTAAGAAATATCGATAGCAAAAGTATGTTTCATCATGATGTCTTCCATTCCATGTTTTGAATGAACAAGCTTGGAAACCACAGGTAGCCCAAACTGTGACTGTGGGTGGTGCGTCCGCTGACAACTTTTAAAAATAATTTGCTTTTAGTTTTCCAGTTTTCGATTGTTTCATTTCTTATTTTCCAAACGTATACGTAAACTGGAAATTCAAATGTATCTATTTGAGATTAGAGCATCAAAAATCGTTAGTTTTATCCGATTTTCCCCATACCCCACCCCCATTTGTTCATCATTGCGCCTAAGAACTGATCATTACCCGTTATAAACTACGTTAAATTTATTACCAATCCAATGGTTATCGAATTATTTCATAGTTAAATTGAATTTCAATTAGAATTTTGCAGCCTGTGCACACAACTTTGATGTTTTCGGGATTTTTTGTCTTTGTTTTAATATGCAAAACGAGTGCGTTACAGTTGAGCAAATACTCTGACAGGAGTCAATCAACAACAAGGAATCTTCACGGTTGAAAGACTACAGGCATAACTTTGATGACGAACGTATGACATTCCTAGCTAAATTGAAATTCACTTAACTGTCCTTTTCAGTTTATTTGCTAAAGATTTAAAACTCGTTTTAAAGCGGTCAAAGCCTCGAAGAACTTCTGTTGCATCAAGTTTGTATCAAGTGACGAGGTTTTTTGGGGTGTTGAACTTATTTACAAGTTCAGAGAACTGCTTCGAAGTCCTTGAAGAATGTGGTTTGACCAAGATTGGTCTCTTCGTCTTGATGGTTGTGATCAAGGATAACTGTCTCTAAGGAAGAGTAAACAACGCAATAATAACCAAGGAAAATGGCTTTTGGTGAGTGTTACATCCTCAAATCTTAAAACCAAAGCTGATTGATCATCGATAGTTAACCAGTCTCTAGATAATTGATATTCAAATTATTTTAACAGAATTCATTTTAAACCCCGCAGTTTCTATGGCATTAAACCAATATTTCAGCATCGAGGTTGTTCAAACTTCATATTACTATTAAATGTGCTTGTGGTATATTGAATTTTGGTTTAAAAACGGCTTTTAAAGATAGTGTATTTCCAAAATTCCTCTTGAGTTCCTCTTCGGTTAACTCAAAAGCCGTATGCCAAGCGTGCATGACAGGAGATTCAAGACACCATATTTAAAAAGTCCAAACAAAAATAACTTGTCTTCCAAAAGCTATGCTCTTGTTCAGTAGTTCTCAAGGTGTAGAAGCGAACGGTATGGTCGACAGTGAGTATGGACCGCCAAAAGGTATCACAAAAACTTCAGAATAAAGAGTTTGGCGCTTAATCTTAGGTGTTAATTATTATTATAATTTTCGAATTTAGGCGCGGTTTTGATTCTTGGTGTAACATTACAGGTCCTGGTTTAATCATCACATTATTCACGGCAGAAAAACTGGTTAAACAGACGACTCGCGCTCTTTTTTTTTTTTTTTTTTTTTTTGGCGAAAGACCATTTTTCAACTACTGCAGTTATATTTGATTTGACCCCTTGAAACAATTAAGACAAAAAAGCTAATTGCTTAGAATTTGCTTTTATTAAACTACACTTAGCTTTATCAATATTTAGGAGAAATATGAAATAATAACTGCACGCAGATTCTTTAGCTAAGGACCGTAGCAGAATCATTCAGTAAATTAGTCCAAGTTCTCTTGGGTATTGACTGGCAGATAAACTGAAACGCATATCAGGGATTTAGAATTTATTTTAGAGCATGCACATTTTTTGGAAGATTGATCCTCTACATACAAAGATTTAATTAATGAAGGATGAAGGCGATTTTCATGAATTCTCCAAGGATTTTAAAACTAGTTTTTCAAAATAATTATTTCCCACAAAGAAAACAAAATATTTTCTGCAGATATCAAAGATTGCGCATTTTGTTCTGGTTTCATATGTTATTGATAAATCATTAATAGTTATCTAGGTTCACAAAATGATTAGTTCCTTCGAAGCATGATTAGTATTTTTGTTATAACGTTTGGAAAGATACGTATTGTCCTATTATTCCCCCAGGAGCCCATAAGGGTATTTACCATAGATATCAGTAAATTATTTCATTGTTTTGATTAGCCAATCAAGAGAGGCCTTGCAGCAAATGCGGTGCTTTAATATAAAAGGATCATTGACACGCAAAAGGCCTAGCGTTTTATTAACACGTACCAAGCTCTTACAGACAACGTGGTTTTCCATGTTCCAATGGAAAATATCAATGGAAGTCTCTAACAGACTGTTACTGTTCTAGAGAGGTCTCAACGGAGTGTTTTTAAAAGTTTGAGCAAGCGTGTTTTACAGATCTGTTCAAGTCGCTCATAGTTCAGTGCTAGCGATAGGTCTGGATTTGATCCCAAGGTTTTATTCACAGTTAACCAACCAAGCCATTAGTATTTTGGTAAGTGATGTTTTAAATCTAGGTTTACGCTGTTCCCAACGGAACACTGTAAACAGTTCGTTTCCATGAGTCGAACAAAGACTACTTTCTGTCCTTTCTTACGAGTAACACCACTCCGTTTATAAATAGAACATTTCATGCTGATTCTACAAGCTCCTGTTCTTGGTGGCCGTGATTATGATTACTATATCTCATTAACATTTTTATGTTATTTATATAATCTCCGCCAGTGTTAGCCTATTTGTTTTTACTTGATTTGATGTTGATTGTTGTTCTCGCCTTCCTTGATTGCCGTTCATGGGTGGAAATTGACAGATAACATTATTAATTTTCATGGCCTAACACTTCCATCCCAAGACTTTAATCTCGCTAATAATAAACTCCAGATATCCTCATTTAATTTCACACCTCTACTTCTCTTATTTCCCATACATCTATTCTGATATTTATAACTTTTTTAATTAGTCGCCAAAAGAGAAGGATAGAATGCAAATATGGTCCTTTTTTCTATTCAGTTGCTAGGGAAACTGTAATTATAGGTGAACAATGTATGAGCACTAGACAGGCTAGCCATTTCAGATGGTTGGTGGCCTTTAAGGGCTCTGAACCTGATTTAATGAAACTGGTTCCCAAAAACTGTCTGGCACATTGTAGCTTTCGTGAAAACATTAGCAGCTCAGTTTGTCTGAAGTTTCGCATGAAGAAAGATGACAAAACTCTCAGGCTAGTTAGTGAATAGCAAAACTGAGACCCCCGGAATTTGTATATACAGAACAATCTCAGTCATAAGTATTTTTTGGTGTTTAGCTGTGCTTGGATATGGTAATAGGCATCCTTTCAGGTAAGACGAAAGTTGAACGTTGAATTTTATTCCTAAGTATAATCCTAAGAATTTGTTAGCTTCATGTTTTTAGTTCTCCTGAAACATATATTTTGGTAAAATCATTTAATACAATGATAGACTAGTGTTGTTTTTTTTTTTTGTTCGCCCTTCTGTATATACGTGTTTTTTGTTTAAAGTAGAAAGAGGGCGAAAATCACTACAAAAAGAGAGAATGTTTGCTAATGAATTATCGCAAGATTTTGTTTAGTCTTGCTTTAAATAATCTTGTTTTCAATAATCATGTAAGTCTGAGATATCAATAGATTCAATATCAGTTTACCTATCCAAGTTGGTATCCTGTTTTAGAACCTAAATTTAAAGTTCTGGCGTCGAATTTTTGCTGAAATTCTGTCCGTAACTTGATGCCATTTTATTTCTAGTAATTAGTTACCAAAAACTATCGTAAACAGGAACTGTAATCAAGATGCAAAAAATTAAACCAACTTCAGCTACGAGTCTTCAACTCAGCGTGTTTAAATTGGCTTTAGAAACAAACTAAGAATTGGATAACAATTGTAAAGGGATTTAAACTTTGTAATGATAACACTCTATTCCTCTATTGAAAGCATAAATTTTCAGTCTTCAGCAACATACAGCTCTGTACACGTTTTGAAAATTTGGATGATTTTTAGGATGTACTAAAGTATTTAGCAATTTCTTGGAACTGCAAAAAAGTCTTCTTCTGGCTCCCAAAGGATGAGGATTTTAAATTTTATTCGAGTTCTTTCCTTAAACTATACCAACAGCCTTGCGATTTCTCACCGATTTGTCTGTGGTCTTCGTGTTCTGCCGTTATTTTTTGCAATTAAGAATATTGATTTACGATTTTATGGTAAAATTTACTCATCAAATGTTTGTGGCGCAGTCATTAGCGTAGTTTGGTAGCTTTTGGAAAATAAGACCACGGCACAGGCGGCGAACGACGAAGTGTACAACATTTTTCTAATGTTCTGTTTTCATTTCCAGGGTACGTACCAGCCATTTCGTTCCTTGGTCTGATTATAATCCTGTTGATAGGATTGTTAGCCATGTATTACTGCTTGACACACGATTTATGCCCTTGTGCACAAACAGAGCAAAACAAAGCTGGGTACGAGGAGCTTCAAATCGGAGAAGACAACGAAGCCACGGACGAAGATACTTATCAATCATCGCTTTCTCCGAAAAGTGTGCCCAAGATTGTCACTCCCGAAGACACAACAGATGCGGATCGAAGATCCAAGCCCGCTATTTCTGCTTATGGTGACGTTGCGGGAGAGCCGCAACGAACTATACAAAAAGACTTCTCAGATGTCGGGTCGATTAGGAGTACGGGCACCGCTAAAGGCAGCATCGCTAATGCTGTTTTCATGGGCAAAGTCTTTTTAATGGCCGAGTTTTTCCCTGATGTTGGTAGAGTTGGATTCTCGATTGTTGAGGCACAGAGCATTCCTACTAAAAGTAAAGGAGGGTCAAATTATGCAAAGTTTCATGTGGCTCTCCTACCAGACAAAAAACAACGATTCAAGACCAAGACGCTTAAGACTCCTAACCCACGTTTTGAAGAGAGTTTTATTTTTGATCGTCTAATGAGAGAAGATCTGTTTCGAGTTGCAATTCGTATGCGTTTATACGGACAAAGTGGGGTATCCAAAGAGAAATTTATAGGGGAAGTGTCGTTACAACTAGCTGATCTTGCGATGGCACCAAATATGAAATTAGAATCATGGAGGGATATCTTACGGCCAGCTACTCCTGGTACTGACACGCCCTAACAACTGCATCCACGAACAAAGAGTAAAAGTGCAAATTCTTTGGAGTAAACATTTTTATATTAAGACCGTTAAATTAAAAGGGGCAGGTATTTTCTCAAGGAAGGAAAAATAGGGGAAGTTTAAAGGGAGGAACATTTTGTTAAAATAGACCTCTTTCCCTTCGTTGTTTGTTTACCCATTTCAGACCACGTGATGTCACTCTTGGGAATTAATTCTTTCTTATGTTGATAGGTTAACATTTTCATGATAAAAGAACAATTCCCAAGAGAATGCCACGTGATCTGAAATGGGCAATTTGCATACGAAGGTAAAGAGGTCTATTGTGTGTTTGTAGTTAGTTGATTTATAAAAACATTTGAAATTTAAAAACAAGGTTTCTATATTAGTAAGGGTAGATTTCGGACGAGCAGGAAAACTTGTTGCTGGTTTTTCATCTTGACTGATATGCGTTGTGATTGGCTCAAAAAGAAATAACTATATGATGGGAAGCCATTTCACTGTAGCAGCCGTTTCAATCTTATAGCCAATTGTAGAAATCACCGCCGCAAGTTTCCCACTCGTACGAAATCGGCGAACTTAGATATTCAAAAGTCCGGCGTCATATGCTAACAGATGTGGCAAAATAGGGCTGAGGTATATTTGAAGATGGTGACAGATATGGAATTAATGACCAATTGCTGTTCTTCAATCATCGTTCGGATGGCGCTTACCAGTGACATATAAAAATGCTATTCTTTATGTCAATTTAAGACATATTTTTCAAGTACTTTCTTTGATGTATGAAGCGAACCATAATAAATTTCATTTCAAA
This sequence comes from Stichodactyla helianthus, assembly GCA_015163945.2. Classification (NCBI taxonomy): domain Eukaryota; kingdom Metazoa; phylum Cnidaria; class Anthozoa; order Actiniaria; family Stichodactylidae; genus Stichodactyla; species Stichodactyla helianthus. The sequence goes on from WUAP02138650.1 coordinate 11,580, forward strand.
CACGTTATTAATTTTTGTTTGGGATTTTTATGGTTCTCAAAAAGTTAAGAAAGACCGGCAAAATTCACTTGCACTTCCTTGCAAAATTCACTAAATACCGGTGTATTGGAGCATGTAGTTAGAGTTCGGGTTGGTACGATCACAGCATGTTATACCTAGTCACTGTTCGTAAGAGTTATGGTTTATTTCACGTTTCATAATAAAACATTGGTTGCTTTTACTGAATTCCATACTATTATTATATCTACATTAATTTATAATTTATCACTATTATAATTATTATAAAACGGTTTTCGTGTGAGTGGGAAACGTACGGTACTGACTTACAGCACGTACACGGCACGGTATGCAGTAACACTGAAATGGCTTCCCATTGTTTTTGTGTGAATCATCCAATCACGGTTAAGGTAAAGTGCTGAATTCTGCTAGTGATTTCTTGGGGAAGGCTATGACTATAGGGCAAAATTTAAAATACTATCTTGAGATCAAAAGTATTCTGTGAGGGTGAAATAGAATTTTTATCAAGTTAAATTTTGCTCACGACATTAGAAATCTAACAAACATTTCTTTAAAAATACTGAATGAAATCTGATCTTTTTTAATTTTGCCAGTCAGTAACAGTCACGTGATGTTTGCCTGCAAAGGCGCTTCGTTTCCCACTCGTAAGAAATTCGCTCTTTTCAGTTTGAAGAGAGATCATGGTATACTAAAGGATTTTGTATCTTTCGTTTCATAAAATTATAAAAAAGTCGATATAATTTGAATAGTTTTTCACTTGAATCACTCAATCAGAAACTTTATCAAGGTACGTTGAATCCATTCCTAACAGCAGGCAATTTGGTTTCCAAAGAAACTACTAATAAGATTAAGGCCGTGATTACACGGTACCGGACGAATTTTTGAACGTTCAAAAAGTTGTACTTTTAGGTCTTCCGTTTACACGGGACCAATCCGGATAAAAATTCGTACGGTGATCTTTTGTGCAATTAAAGAGACGGCTCCGTGTAAACTGGTGTAAACGGTATG
>WUAP02138661.1:0-12605 GCA_015163945.2 Stichodactyla helianthus
GTGTTGAAAACAATATTTCACCACTCGAAGATAAACTTCATATCTTCGCGGCGCCGTGTAATATCCTCTATATATTTATATTTATATTTATATTCTCTGTGTCCGCAATAGAACAAGGCTCTTTGAGAGCCACAGGGTTCAACCTTTGTATGTCATGGGAGGGTGTGGTATTCTGAGTGGAAGCCATTTGAATGTCACCATACATTTTCCTGCGGATGAAAAATGATCCAGCTCACTCAAAAGTGTATCGTTTTTCTTTTATATTTAGATGACATTACTACTACATCATTCTCCACTGCTCCTCCTGTACAGCACATCAAAACGTCTTTCTTAAAGTTGACAAGGTAAGAGTCTGAAGGCCATAACTTCTAAGTTCCACACAATCCTTAGTAGTACGCGAGCTGTGGCTGGAAAGCCGTCTATCTATTAACCGCCATCGTAAACTCACCAGTTTCACACCCGTTTTTACAAAACGTCTACTTTTTTCCTTCTAGAGTACCGAAGGATGTTGCGGAATCCAAGATACTTGCTAATGAACAATCTACATCCACATTAGATCTACAACCTTATGGTAAGCCTGGTACATTTTAGTTGATCAAAAATTAAGCCTTATTTCAAACATACTTTACAGCTTTGCAAGCGATAAGATTTCATGTCGGGGATAGAAATCGTACGCTTGCCTCCACCCGATTTTTTGTGTAAATAATCATTAGTGCGCATGCTGTGACAAATAACCACTAACCTCCTTTGCGTATAGCCGTCCTGAACTGGCGGGAAAGAATGATATTAAGTTTTTGTTGCTGTGTTTTCCTAAGGTCTTTTAGGTCAGTATTGCAAGATGATCAATGACAACACATTGACCCGGGACATATCTATCGCCTACTATGTTCATTATGTAAGTGTACAAGATAATTTTTTCGACTTACAAGTTTCGCCAGAAAATATTTCGTTAGAGTTGTGGAAACGCACGGTATCGTGTTCAAGAAGAGATGGAAGAAATGCGCGGTCGAGTTCTTTTTGATTGGTTCTGAGCGGAAGCCATTCGACAGCCACGGTATCGTACGATCCATTGTGATTAGATGACGTGCGCTTTCGAACGCTCTATGATTGGTTCCGAGGAGAAGCTCTTTGGCAGTAACAGTATTGTATACTCCATTGCGATTGGGTGCCCTTTTAGATTGGTTGCCAACGAAGCCGTTTTTCACTGTGGTGTAGTACTTAAATGTCGTGCATATCCAAAAACTCGATTTCTTCTTTTTCTTTCTATGAAGGTTGATCCACAAATGATTACATCTGTACAAAGCAGATTATACGCACTTGTGTTACAGATTGACGCCAACGACACGTACGAACCCTTACAAGGTCTGTTCATGCAACGATAGTGGTATAACTGTCATAGCGTATCGATGTTAGAGTGATGGCACTTAACCCGTGAAATAGAAACTAATACCTAAAGTTTAATAGAAAAATGGTTTACAGCAATCACTCTAGTAGTAGACTAATATCATTTTATACCAATTATGTGTTTTTAAAATCATTTTTTCTAAAGATATCCACGTCCCGTCGCTATCTGCCGCAACGTCTGCTGAACCAAAACGAGGTAAAGCAATATCTTGATGAGATTAGAGAGAATTTCGATTTATACCCGTACTGTAGATGTACATGTACCGTATTATTATATCCACATCCACTGGATATGAGTAATCGCATGCTCTGATTGGTTCCCCTACTACTAGGATATCAGCTCATATCCTGTGAGTAGAGAAGTAAACAAAATGGCGGAACGTTTCACCGATGTTATTTCATTTTTTAAACTTGAAAATAATTAAAATGCTATATTTCTCACAATCCAGTGGATGTGGATATAATGTAAAACAATTATTCCACTCAATCTCGTTGTACATGACTCATAGCCGACTCGGCGCTGCGCGCCTCTTCGGCTATGAGCTCATGTAGGACTCGATTTCGTGGAGTGATTGTTAATTGGTCTGAGGTTGGAAAGCTAAGTTTGCTTGTTCGTTTTTTCTGAAACCAGTAGACCTTGTTAAAGGAGTAGAAAGGTCAAAAAGATGATAACACCCTTTATCTGTACTTTATATAGATTTACATCGAGATGAAATTGAAAGGTTACTGGCTCCTAGAAATTCTGAAAATCTACCAACGGTTTACAGCCAGTTTACATGCAGTCATTTGAAAACTAGTGAAAAATGCCTCGTTCGGTCCTCGGCATTTCATTTGGAGCAAATAAGGCATGTATTCCTATTACTTGCAGGTTGTCAGCAAATCACAGTCAAGTTCACACCACGAGAACCCGTTCCTGCTCGCTTTGATGTTCGGTATAACTGATGTGACGATACAGCTCTTTCAAAAAAGATCCTCTTGCGAATACTGACTACTGGCTGAAGTGAAAAAGAGCATTACCAGCTTGAAATGTGTTTCTGTATTTGTACAAAAGTTTATACTCAAGCCGCTCTTCAGTATGCAGTATTCACAAGACAACCTTTTTGAAAAAGCTGTATGCAATTATTTACTACGAGACAAGGAAGTGACGTCATCAATATGGCGGCTTTCTCAAACTTTGGTTTTCCAATACTTCACGATGCATTTTCTGATGTTTGATTAGAATTTTCTAATCTATTTTGTTATTTGTTTAATGTGTTGTTTCTTTGCGCTTTCAGAGCGGTTTTTCAAAACGAAAGTGGTTTAACATGTACAATGATTTTGGATCAACTTGAGATTCGATTCTTTGACTTATTCCTGCCACTCAGCTTGCCTGACATGTTTCAGAACGTAAGTTTACCATAACTATTCCTTGTGAAACACTGATAATGGTAGTTCCTCGGGACCAAACAGAATCGCTTTTGGCCTCATTTAATCATTACCCATCTTTGTTGATCTGACATGATGCATGTTGATCTCACAGCTAAGCTGATCTCTTATGATCGAGTTCAATTCTCTCATGATCCGGTGAACCTGTTCTCACATCTAACCCACTCGATTCCATGGTGTTCTAGGAAAACCAAGTCAAAACCAAGAAAAAGCTTTTCACAGATTTGTGGGAAAGTGTGAAAGATAAACAGAAAACAAGGTGAGTATGGCAAATGAATAATAACATTTCTAGCCAAAGGACACTTTTGAAAAGGAGGGGGAATTAAAAGATCTCAACTCGTCGTGCAATAGACCTTGTCCAGGGAGGTCTCGTTTGGTTACATCTCCATCCAGTTTGCCATATTAACGAATTTTTATTTTTTATTCCAGTGAAACACCATCCAACGATGGAGCCTTATCTGTGGTCTGTCTGTCCTTGGGATGGGAAGGAACTCAAATGATCCTACAGAAACGATTCCAGTCATTCATAATCGATAGCAAAGGTAAGAACTGAGTGCGCAATTTGAGACTGGTTCGTCTATTTATAGTTTCTATCGGTTGGGAATGATTTAACCCGGAAATGTGGGATGTTTTTCCGACCCTTACCTATTTGAAATATTTTAAAATTACAGATAAGGAAGTTCACGTAGGAATCTTTTTGCCACCTCGTCAGCATCTTCTTCTGAAATTCACTACGCGAGGCCAAAACGCAGTAGTTCTTATAGCAACTGATGACTGGAGAATTCTGGGACTCGTCGAAAACTACCTGAGGGAACTGGAGCAGCAGTAGATCTTTCGACTAGAGAATTAGGGAAATTATTTTATACTGACATTGTTGAATGAAAGCTAAAACCTCCAAAAATAATAGCGGGGTTTAATTGGTTGTGATGCATGATGGTCTAGGGAAGCATTCAGTATTTATGCTGAGGGGGGTGGGGTGGGGCATCAAAAATGTTATGACGCGATCCCAAAAACATATTGCACAGAAAGAGGAAATAACTGTCATTAGGGGGTCTTACAAGCCTCCCCCCTGGCGAAACTAATGAATTTTCCCTAGTTTGAGTACAATAACAACACAGTACCTGATGTTTTTTCACGAAAAAAGGTTACAAAATCGAGGTTTTTCGGTGATATACGACACAAAGAGATATGGCAACTCGTGGCAAAAATATTGTAAATCGCTTTTTAGTTATGGAAGTAATAACAATATAACGAAATATTGTTACATAAGACGAAATAAAGGAATGTGTTCGTGTTTGATGGCTTCTTCGTAGAAAAAAATCCAAAATAGACATTTAAAAATATATAACTATTTAGTTACACAAGGATATATTTACATAGTTTAGATATTAATAAAGATATTTACAAAAGGATTTCTTTTTACCAATGCTAATGATAACTAAATGTATATCAAGAAGTTTATCTTATTTGTTAGTAATGTCATGTATATCATGTATTCTAAATGTGCATTCCTTCCCATGAGGGCCGTTGCCACCGTGTTGGAGGATATAACAATTGAAACTGAAACTAAATCTTTTATTAAATTAACCAAGATGGCGGCCATGACGTCATATACACCATGAATAATGACTTCTGCCGTCTTTAAACTAGTAATTAGCTTTACAGGTTGATGACTTCATCAATATACAGCTTGATTTTCCTATTAATTTATATCAATAAATAATAAATACCGGCATTGAATAGTTCGATGACGCCATCACGGGCTGAAGGGAATTTTAGTCCGGTAACGTCAGCAACCAGTGTAAACATTTCTCTCTATATCCCATGTTACCATTCTGTGTGCTATGATCAGTGTCTGGCTCGTAGTTTTTCGACGCCATATCATCAAACTCCTTCAAACTGGTTCTTTCATTACCCTCGCCCTTTGCTCTAGGCGTGGTCACTAAAGGTCTAGTCACGTGTTTATAGTGCGCATGTTTAGTCCATGCGGAATGGGTGCTTCTATTCCTACTGACACCCATCTCTAATCGATGTTGAGAGCCGGCAAGCCTGTCGATTGCCAAGTTAGATTCCACAAGAGTAACTTTGCTCTTCAGAGGTACAGTGTCCACACTCTTCGGGAAACTCGCAGACAAGATTTTCCGTTGTATATTCGGGTTTGACGCGATGGGAGATTTCCCCTCAACACGAGGGATTATTTCTTTTCCTCTAGTGTGTCCTGTATAACTCGATGGTTTCGCTAGCGCTCGCTGTGAGTAAATTATCGACTTGGATGAATGGTTCTCTAAATGTCTCGTGGTTCCAAGTGGTCTGGTGTAACGGAGGTTTCTTGATCTCAGCGTTGGGCCAGGTACCTCGGGTAGGTCTATTCGCTTTTTCGGGGAAGGTTTTTCGCACATAATGGTTAACATGGAGCTTGGCAATTGTATGCAATCAAGCTTGGAATAAAGTAAGTGGTACCAGAGATTGAAATTGTTCCTCTTCCTGTGCAAGAAATCGGTCGTGTTAATAACTAGTCGGAAAGCAACGAGTTTCACAGGAAAGAATTGTTTGCTGTGACTAATTGCTGGTAAAAATGATTGTCGCAGCTTGCCCCTCCATAAGTAGTATAACATGCCATATAAAGCTTTTTTAGTGTTAGCAACATTTTTGCAACTCGCGCTCCCTTGGCGTATCTTCGTTTCACAAAAACACTTCCTTCACTCTCGACAGGATTATTAGGAGTTACGTTCAAACAGTAAATTTGAGCTCAGTATGATATTGCGTAACCATATGAAGCAATCTGAAATAATATGTCAAAAAGTAAAAACTGGTCACTTTATACGATACAGTACCGAGTCGGGCACATTCACGGCAATGACCGGTTAGTTTGTGGGCCCCAAGCGCATCAATGTTCATTCCCAGGATAAAACCCTTTGTTTATATCCCGCACTATAACGAAGCGCTAACGTTTGAATGCAATGATTGATTTAGCTTTGTAAGATTTGGTCGAGCAAAAGTTCTTATTTAACCGTGATCATGCTGGCATGGTTTCTTTGTTGTTGTTGTTGTTTTACACTCCAAACATTAATAACTGATTTCATGTTCCTTTACTGGGAAAACATGAAAGAAAAATAATCAATCCTAGACCGAAGTAGTTCAAACCTCAAGTTTTAGAAGTTTTTCTTACTAGAAAAAATGTAAATGGCCAAACTGAATTGGAGGAAAGCCTGTCAAAACAAGTGTCAGATTTTTGACAAACCTTTGCCCGTCTTATATTATGTTATGTCGTATATTAACTATCCATAGCCGTCCTTAAGCATAGTTTTTGCAACGCAATACTTGAAAATAAAACAGAAGCCAACTACTCAAGAGAAAGTGTAGCAAAAGAGTCTACTGAAATAAGATGAAAACTGATGAAATGAAACCAAAACCTTAAGGGCAGACAAAGTGGCGACTCTCGTAAAGTATTATATTTTTCCATGCAATACAGGACTTTGTTTTTCAATTGTAAATTACTGATTTTCCCCCGGCAATATTATCTTTTTATATTCTTTTTCATGGCATACTGTTCAATATTTAATAAATATTTTTCTTTATCGCAAATGCAATCATTTATTGCTTGAGAAACAAGAGAATAAGTCTGAATGTGGGAGTTTTAGGCCCGGGTCAAACGCCGTACTTCACATGAACCGAACCTAATGCAAATGAGCAAAACCTACTGTTTGGATTAATTTGCATTTGGTTCGGCTAATGTGAAAGTACGGCGTTTGACCCGGGCCTAAGAGAAGTTCGAGCTTCAAACTCTTAAGATAATGGTCTGACTGTATAATAAAATATCGTTACCTGCCGTTTACATCTCGAACCGTTGAGTAGCTTTACATTCAATCGCTGAATTTTCTCCACTTTCCCTAGCGTTTGTGTTTGAACTTCGTCAGAACAAAAAGGGGAAAAAATGTGATGATGCTATTTAACGATTCTACCCCGACAATGTATTGCAGCATGTGGGCGAATGTTTTGTATATCTTAGTAAAACGGAGAAATATGGCAAAACCACATGCCTACCACTCACTGTCATGTGATTGGACAAAGCTTGCGCCATTATCGTCAAAGTTACAAAGAGCTCACAACAGGGCCTGCCAGCTGTTGGCGAAAATAATGAACCTATTCACAGCAGAGGTTCTTTAGTGTAGTTCCGCTATTAAATGAAGAATCTCTGATAGGTGGAGGTTTATAAACAGTTCTTTCACTGACGTGATTAATCAAGTACAGAAAACACGGAACAAAATTAGTCTAATTATCATAGAACACTATTGACGTGGCTAGCTCATGTCTGATTGCGTAGCTATAGCTTTAAACAATATGTTGCGTTTAGAAATTAATGACCATGCTCGTCTGACCAAATAGCGACCGCACAATAAGGTAATGAGTACGGACATCGAACATGGAGATTCTCCGACTGCCTATACGGATATAGCTAATTCAATTAACGTTGTCGCTGAAAAAAGCTTAAAGCCTACAGCTTTGAAAGCAGAATCATGAATTTTTTTTTTTTTTTTTTTTCCCACCGTGACATCATTACAATAAGAAACTCACTGTATGTTTGCAAATTCTACAACTCGGACACACATTCCTTAATTTCTTAGATAGCCTACAGCAAAGTTTGTTCGTAAACAAAATATAGTTGAAAGCCTTTAGCCTTTAGGCTTTTTTCAGCGACGTTAATTGAAATAGCTATATCTTACCAACATGGAGGTACTAAGACTAGTAGACACAAGGGACAGCTGGTCCGACCACATACCGATCCCCTAAACTGATATCTTACCAACTTTAAGGTAATAGGATTGGAGACAGCGGACCGGGCAGAAGGTCCGACTACATACCGACCTACTGAATACAGACATCGGACAGCTCGTCCAACTACGGCTTTTTCGCCACCGATCGGTCGATGTCACAGCGACCACAACACTTTTTATTCCTTTTAAGAATGAAAGAAAATCCTTATCGAGTAAAATTTGGGTTTTGAAGGTCGTTTATCAATTTACCCTTAGCAATTAGTTCCATATATAAAAATCTCTCCGCGCTGGACATCTTTTTTTAAACATTTAAAGATAATAAAATAAATCATACATGCCATACCTGAATATCAATGAAGTTGTTCAACAATATAGGTTACAAATCGAGGAATCCAACATTTTATAGCATACCAATCAGTAAGCAAAATTTTAGTGAAAATAATTCAGACATTAATATACACGACTTGAAGTTAAGATTCTTTCAAAACGGCTTTCAAACGTATTTACTTGTGTATATACAGGATGTAGATAATACGCTTCCGTAACAGCTGCTGGCTGACGTCAGGTCTTGTCAATCAAGTAAAAGTATAAGTAAAACATATGTAGAACGAGCCTGATGATTGTCTACAATCAGATCATGGTGACGAACCTTAAAACCAGGAACAGTTTTCAAACAAAAATTCTGTTGATTTCAATTTTTAAATTTTTGAATTCGAAAACAGACTTTAACAATTGTTCGTATAGAGATATTTCACGTTCACTACTAACAAAGTAATAGACGGTGAATGATGTCACCAATCATCCGAGAGAACTGGTGGACTAGTAATCATTAATAATGTTGAAGATAACGAAAGCAATGACGATGACGATGATTATGATGATTATGATGATTATGATGCTGATGGTATACAGATATGAGTATTCGCAGAAGTACTTTCTCTCGCGTCAGACGAGACTGACTAACTCATAAAAGCTACTTGCTTGCTGAATATTCATCAATGAAGGATAGGCTATTGGTCACGTCCAAGAGTACGGAATGGGGTGCTTAAAGGGTGCTTCTGTCTGGAAAGTAAGTGTGGCACACCCAGTTTTTATTTTGGAGAGTGGATGGCAAGGTCTTGAAAATTCTGGGCTACTACTCTGTTGCCTGTAACTATAGCTAGCAGCTTGTTCCTCATGGTGTTGAAATAATAAGAAAGGCGCATTTCTCTGGTGTAGGCTATTAATCCATGATAGATATTCCTGTTGAGGCATAAGCTCCCTTTGTGTACGATCTGGGGTGTTTAGACTTGATGTCCCAATAGCAGAAGGGGTAGGGGTGTGTTGATATAACATCTCAGGGAGGTGATGAGGAATGTAAAAGGGGTTACGCCCTAAGAGGGAAGTGGATAGTGGATGATTGGCCTTAATCATTACTGGACAATGGCTGTGAATGGTTGGCGTTGAGTACTGACTGAAAGATTGATTGTACTTTAGAATTCTGTTGATATCACTATCATTGAATATTAAGTCAGATCTCCCTGATGATAAGTAACCTGAAGGCTTGCTGGAAAATTCTAATAATGGATGTAAATTACGAGGAGCATGGGTCGTCGGATTCTGAAAACGATACTCGGTACTCGGATTAACAGATCTGGAATCTGACTCCATTTGCTGAAGACCATATCGGTTACCAATAGATGGAGCCATGCGTTGATTAAACGGATCGTGGGAAAATCCGGACAGCGGACAATGAATTGATTGCTCTTGGAACTGCAAAGGTTTTGGAGCAGGCAGATTCCATGCAAAGGACAGTATTGTTAACACATGGTTGGAAATAATCCTATTTGCCAGGTGATTCCAATGAGTTCCATCTTTTTCTCTCAGTTCGGTACAATTCACAAAAACCGAATACAAATCTAGAAATATAAAGCCATGAGAATGAACAATATTGGAGGCAAGTGAGTTGGCTTTGATAATTTCCTGTGAAGGAATATTCTCAAAATATGGTAACAGGAAACCTCCTTTACATTTGGAATCTAAGGGCAGCGTTGCATTCCAGATGAAGATTGCATCACTAGGAATTGCTTTCTTCAAGCCTTCCATTAGCTTAAACATATTAACAGTATAATGTAATGAGCCATAGGGACCATATCGGTGAAGGTCCCAGAGGCAAGAGTTCATGATAACCACATGAGGTTGCATGGCTTTTAGTTCTTGTAGTACTGACATCATGTACTCTGAATAACATCTCGTTACGAAGTAAAACGTAACAATGGTGTTTCCATTATTAAACTGTCGCACCTCGCGGTAGTTAATCCCATTATTCATTTCTCCGAGTTGACCGCCTTGTAGCAGTTTATCACCCAAAAATTCCAGTTCTCCCTGTAAGTGAAGTATGTCCTCATTACTAAACGCGTTATTGTTACTGATAACAAAAAGTAGATTGATGGGATTTAATAGTCGTTTTCCGAGAGGCGGGAGCGCTTTAGTCATACATCGTGGGAGGACTTGAGAACGAGACAATTTCTGAGAAAAGCGCATGGAAACTGCAAAATCAAAGACGCTAACAAAGAAAACAATCTGTATCCAAGCTCGGACACCACGTACAATAACATTGTAAAAGGAAAATGAATCTTTATATTTATAATATCTGGAGAATTATTTGGAGGTTTTTGCGACTATCAGATTGTAATGTCGACAGAAACATTTAAAAGATTAGATTTGAAAATTGATTTCAAAATAAAATACTATATCTTAAACGTCATTTCTCTTAACAAGCCCTATAAATACCCGGCATTTGTACGTTCGCTGTTTGGGTGTGTACTCATACTACCCGAATAGCCTCGTTTTCGAATCCGCCCACGATAATTGATGAAAAACGGAAAATGTCCTTAATCAAAGGAGGGGAAGGACTGGAAACGAACTCGTGTCGCATAGAATTGTGAAGCTGAATATTCGGGACAAGACCAAAAGGTGCCGCCATCTTGCATTGGATTCTGGGATTAATTTTGGCAACAAGACATAGTTCGTGCCCAGTCTTCTTTGAACTTTGGAAAAACTCTGTGGTCTGTGGTCATTCCAGAGAATTCTGGGCACCAAATAAGGGACCCATTAATGAATTTAATTTATTATTTATTTAAATGCAAAGAAGGTTGACATGAAGTTATGAATATAGTTTTATACCTTTGTTTTCAAATGCTGACTTGTCAGGTATGTACTGTTGATATCTGGCACTAGGAGACGTACAAGATCCTTGTAAATGCTGCGTTGGACTATCAAAATGATTAACAAAAATAAGATTAGTACATTACTGGTAAACAGGAGAGCTCTTTCCCAGATTACAGACGTCCCGGCCCAATCCCCTCGCACCTTTGCGCAGGCTGTACTGGGACTAGCAAAAACAATTACAGCTTCGTTTCTTCGTTCTGTGAATTTAAAATTTTAGTTTCGATACTAAACAGTTATTAGGCCATTGTATTTAATTTTTTTAACTACCCCTGTTCGAGATCCTTAGCAAGTCTTTGAGGGGAGGGATGGGAGTGAGGATTGAAGTTCATAAAGAAATTCTCAAGGTTTAGGGGAAGAAAGACTAGCTGTAAATTCTAGGGGATACGATCCAAAAATTAAGTGTAGCTGCCCATTTAGAATATAACGTCGCCGTTCAGAAATCTTCAGACAAATAATGAACAAATCCCATGATTCCTCCATGTAGTTTGACCTTTCTCTTTCCTTAGGCACGTTCGAACTCATTTAGCTCGATATGTTCATCAATTCCAGTAGTCAAATGAAGTTTTGTTTTTAGTGAATAAAACGAGGAAGTTAAGGGTTTTGTGCCCATAATAATTGGTTATAATAGTTGGTTAGTCTAGGTTAGACGATCAAGGCTCTCTACATTCTAGATTTATTGCCGTTAATAGCCGTTAATATACAACACCTTTTCGATACGGCATCAAAAGCAACGGTCTTTTAGTAAAAAAAGACTATTATACCTCCTCTTACAATGGTGGAATAGCAGTTAAACATGGCCTGTTTACCCCTGTAGGCTAGGCTAGCCAAAAAATGAAATCTGTTTACCATTTAGAATAAACTACGGGAGGCACTAGTAGTCACTACTTAACAAACATCTTTTCTAGCCCTGCAAGCTTTTCGAATTCATTTTATCGGAACAGGAACATCAAGCACCTTCATTTAAAGAATGGAGAGCTTAGCGCCAGGCTCACACCGCTCATGTTTAAAAGTGACATAACAATTACATGCAAATACGTGTAACTACTTACTCGAATCGCCAATAACCACAACGCGCTTCTTCCATAGAATGTTCGCCACTTGCTCACTGTTAAACATCTCCATTAGAATGAAAATCAAGCGGCCGCAGACCAGCTGATTCTATAAGATAATTCTTGGAATAGCCATTATTGTAATCAGAGTTGAAAGGATTCGAGCTCTGAAAGCGGAAGTACGTGTCACACCGTTTTTGTACATCCAAAGGTTATGTGTCACAACTGGATTTTCTTGACAAGAAATTTAAGGTTATATATGTCTGATCTTGACTAGAGAGAGCCGTAATTTTGTGAACTAGTATAGGCCAAAAATACCTTGATTGTGAATGCAACACTTGTAGAAACAAACCGTTAGAGGACTGTAGGTTATAGATAAGTTAGGGGGGAGAGGAAAGAAGACACCGGCCAAAGTTCAAACTAAGCAGAAACGTGATTTCGCAATACGAAAGTGCAAACAGTTTATAGCTATAGCTCTGGTGAATGAAAGGCTTTCGAAACGGAAAAAGATGCCCGCTGTTATTGGGTGATCCAAACTATAATGTATTATGGTAGTAGTTGTGGTAGATTTTCTTTTAAATTTAAATTCATATAAAGAACAGAGGGAACCAGATCAATGGATTATCATCATCATCATCATCATCATAATAATAATAATAATAATAAATTTTTTATTTGGCACCTTATACTAATAAGTACATGAGTGTTGATTTCCAAATAAACTATAGATTAATAATTAAGA
>WUAP02138683.1:0-28123 GCA_015163945.2 Stichodactyla helianthus
CTGGCCGGCCCCCAGACCATATACGACCAACCCCTTGCTCTAACCACGGTTCACATCGATTTGAAAGAGCAAAATAACTTAGTCTATCTGGTGCATTGTTTTGGCCAGTATTGATATGGTAATTCTTTGTAAGCGATAGACGAGTGCGGTTAAATGCGCTGTGCTTTCAAGATAAGCGAGTCAAGCCTTATAGGGCTGGGTTAGTACTCGGATGGGTGACCAATGATAGCACCTTAGTAACAGAACTTTTCTTTTTTATGGTTTTTTTTTTTAAAAGAATATTCGTCATCGTCTTTTTTTAATTGTTCAAACAGCAAAAAGCTGGTGCGCAATAAATGCTCGAATGATGGTCTAATTAAGAAGTGGCAAGCGATTGCAAAGGCTATATTATTTGTTAATTCTGTCTGTCAAGGCCCCATTACACTGTGCAATTTTCTCCGCAACTTTTCTCGCAATGCGGTGCGCTTCTGCTTGGGGGATCGATATCATGCCTTTTGTCTGTTGGGTTATTTACCTGGAATCTTAGGATAATGCTCCATACCAGACCAAGAATCGCCCTGACTTTACCATCAGCGATGTCATAGTTACTGATGCCCACAATCTTGACCTATGGAACACGAACAGAGAACACATCAATCATCATGATCATCATCGTCATCATCAGACATCATCATGAGCGTCATCATTAATATCACCATCGTCGTCAGCATCAACATCATCATCATTATCATCAACATCATCATCGGAATCATTAACTAATCATATTATTAGCACGTTTCTTTCTTACCCCATTTTTCTCGAGAACTTTCAGTGCTGTAGACAGGTTTGTTAGTTTATGTAGTCTCATCTTGCCTTTCTCTCGCGGCTGCAATGCAAATAACATGTTGTATTTTCTACTTTACGTGTTCAAACAAATTTAATATTAAGGGACTTGTCAGAAATTATCAGGGGGGAGGGGGGTGGAAATTTTAAACTGAAGGATGGAAATTTCCTCCCTCCCCTGGGACCTGGTCTGAAATAACGTAACCCTCCCCCTGAACACATAATACCTGTTATCCTTTTTTCGACAAATATAAGCTTTTGATATTTATTGTTATTTGATTATTAAACACAATATCCACTTCGATCATGTGTGAGCTCAAATTTTTGTGACCCTCCCTTTTCAACTGCCTATTTTTTTGTGACCCTCCCCTTTTTGGGGCTGAAAAAGTTATGACCCTCCCCCATTTCCACCCCCCTCCCCCCCTGATAATTTCTGACAAGTCCCTAAATTTTGTATTAAGGACTGTGACTCATCTAGCGACAGCTTTGTTTTACACAGGCAATCCACAGTCTATGTTGGGTCACGTGATACATAAATACCAATCACGTGATAGACCATGTATGTACCCCCACAGCCACATACACCTATCTCAAACAACGTTGTCACAGCACCAAAAGCAACAAGCCAAGTAACTCAGTAATTCATCCATTTAGATGCAGTCATTTTAGCCTTTTTATACAATTATGCTTCCCAAGATCAAATGTGTGTTCTAAAACTCAGCTAATATCCTGACGACAGACATTTGCTTTTGGTCTCGGTCTTGTCTCACTTGTGGCTTTTGGTTGTGACAACGGTTTTATAATGTTATATGTATAGGTGTATAATGTTACCAGTTTCGTAGACAGCAGTGTTTCCAATAGAGTCAAGAGCACGTGGCCATCTCGTAAATCTTCGATGAGGTCTTTCACTTCGATAGGAGATGTTGCCTACGATTCAAAGAAAATAGCGATAAATTTCAGTAAGTCGTATGCGATTCGATGCATCCATTTGCCATTATGGCAAAATATGAAAAATCGCATACGACGTGTCGTGTTTATATCGAACCTACTCTTTTGATGCACCGTATTCTTCATTATAAGGTGCGAAAAGTCGCATACAATGTGTCGTGTGTATGACGAACCTAATCTTTTCATGCATCGCATCATTATTGATGCGATTCGTATACGACTTGTTGTTTCCGTGTCGAATCTAATGCGAAAAGTCGTAAGCGACTTGTCGTTAACGTATTGTTTTCGTACCTTATCTAGTTTTGCGTTCAGCCATTTTGTGAATGTTTTCTTATGGATCGCCTCTCTTTCGTCTGAAATACAGATCAAACATGCTCAGTGAATGTCAGTCAGCATCTGGCTCTACATCTAGTAGGTTTTATATTTCATAATATTAAACATACAAAGGTTAGTACTTTGCATATCTTACAGACTTCAAGGCGACAACGAAATGATAGAAATTTTAGAAGTTATTTACGGCGGCTTTCTTTGGAACGAATCATAATTTGAGCCGCAACTACACGAACTAAAAAGTCAGTCTTCCTTGACAAGTTTTTTTTCTGTTCGTGTATAACTTAGTTTACTACAGTCGTACTCTTCCAAAAATAAAATAGTTAATCGAAATTTCAAATTTTCGTTATAGCAACTATATTGTCTGTGGTGTATCGACTTACATCAACTTTTCCCCTACAGATTGTAGAAATATAACTACAGCCCCAATTCTAAGCTCTCTGTTTTTCGCATTCCAGAGACGAAATACATCAATATAACTCTACAAAGCATTCATTATGACAAGGTTGTAAGATCAACAAAACTGATATTTCATTCTTGGACTAATTTGAAAGGAAGTCAAAAATGAACTGAAACAAAGTAAAAATACGTCGTGTTTTTGTGAAATTTCGTTACCATAGTAAGTTCATTCAGTTCAGTGCGCTCATATAATGAATGGAAGAGCGGAAAAATTAAAAAAAAAGGACTGATTTTCTGGAGTTTTTGTTCGTATCTTCGATTGTAACTTGCCACATTCAATATAGCTGTTGTTTCAGTATTATATTGGAAATGTTTTGAGATTTTGCTTATTCAACACACGCCGGCTATCGTGCAAAGCGTTTATCTCGAACACCACAACAAACCAACGTAAAAAAACTTCAATTAAACTCCGAAACTTTAAATAGGTTTTTCAAGAAACAACAGCAAGAGAAAGATGGCGGATTATATCAAAGATAAGATGTAGAAATTCTAAACAAATAAATGTCATAAAAAAACTAGCTTCTTTTCACCTGCAATGCCTCGTCGATGGGAGAGATATCGATATTTCCGTAACCAGTACATAAAGAAAAAGAAAACCAAGATTGAAGCGAACCCTTGTATCTATTTCTGCTATCATTTTGACTTATCTTTGTATATATTATAGAGGAAGTGTGAAGTTTATTTAATGAGTTAGGGGGGTGTCCATAACAAGTCGTTAATGGTTATTAATGCTGGCATAGAAATAAGTTTTCGAGCGAGGAATATTTCCTGGGGTGACTTGAAGAATTGAAGCACGCACGCTAAAGAAGGTCAGCCAAACCTTATAGAATATTTTGTCTACAACCCTTGTGACCCTATGCTGTGATTTTATTTCAACGGCTATAATCACTCCTAAAAGAACCGTTCAGTGTTTTATCTATAAAATATTAGTGCCATAATGTATGATTTAAAAGATTTATCAGAATATATCTCAGAAAGGGAACGTTGAAGGTGATGCTGAAACCTTTATGCTTAAGAAAAAAAAGAAAAGAAATCAATCAAAAATTAATAGAACAGCAGAACCGTAGGAAGAAACTTCTAGAGTTACAAAAAAGATATTAGAATTTTTGTTTTCAGGTCATTCAAGGCATGATAAGAAAGAAAAAATATCGATAAATTTTGAAGCATCTTAATCCTCGATTTTACAATCGTTTTCTCCATTTTTTAGCTATGTGTAGAGGTTTTTTCATTTACAATTCCTTCGTGGTTGTATAATCCATCTGGTATTTCCTAGAAACAATACCATTGTCAAGAAAAAAAAAGAAAAAAAAAATCCGATGATTTTGATCATCAAAAGCAACCAAAAAGTGCCGCAAAACCTTAGCTTTGAAAAGGTTTACATTAAGTGAACTCGTGAATTAACAGGATTAAAGTGCAAATTTCCTTCTGCTCTTTGTATAATAAAAAATACAATATTTGCATAGAATGTATAGAAGAACCCATTTTGAACCCAAGTCAGTATTGTTAGTTTTGAAGTTAGTGCATTTGAATGAACCACTCACAAGTTTGGCTTTAAATTTTTCCTCATTTTTGAACCGGTTTTTGTGGTCTCGAAGTAAAAACATTTAAAAATAATAATTCGCAGCAACACTTTAAAGTTAACTTGTATGAATCGCTTTCAGATTATGACAAAATTTAAAGAAAATTTGAAGTTAAGGAAAGCCATTTCAAAGTTTAAGCCAGCGATAAAAATCGTTTGAAATGAACGCTAAAATATCTTTCTACAATTTTACTACTAGTTTATCTGTTATTACTAGCATAACAACGCTTTTAACAAAGATAATTAATCACACACCTTAAAGACATATACACATGAAGGTAAGTCATGAATTTTAATCAAAATACTAATCAAAATACTGAGCTAAGCTCGAGAAATCTAGGAACGTAAGTAAAAAAAAACAACACTTAGCAAGAAGGGGTCAAAGAAGTTTATGCCAGAAATTTTACCAGATTTCGAGGGCATTCCACAAACCTATCAAAATATGTCCAGGTTAAGATCAAAGCATAAGAAATATGCCAACAATGTTAGGTGTTTTTAAACAAACTAACTTCGTGATCAATACTATCATTTGGAAGTTGATAGCTTTATCTATTTTGCACCTTCTAGTTGTTACAATATTATACCACACATTTCACTCTTGGACTAAAGTTGAGAAGAAGTTTTCGTATTTTGAAATACAAATATGACTATTTCTAAGACACAAGAGGCTTAAAATACTACAATACACTTTCATCCATGCCTTACCTGTTCTAGTTTTGATTTTATCGGTGAATTCAGAGGATTCTCTGACCCCTATATTTCTCTCAAAGGGATTGCTTTCAGCCATGTTTGTCGCAAGTAGGGAGAGCACTAGAGTTATATGCTACGGAGTTCTTTGAATTGAAGTCAACATTTCAATACTTCTTCTCCGCGTGAATGCTCTGTACGGTATGGTAATTCGTCATGCAGGATGCAAATAGTCAATAAACGCTCTAGTAATTATGGCAGAACAGTGTTTACGGGTTGTAAACTGAAAGGTTAGACAAGGATTCGGATTGCGTGACTGTAAGTAAGACGATTCCCGGGACTTAAAACTCTGTAAATCTATCCCACAAATTTAAAGCCAAAACATTAAAAAACCTCATGTAGTATTCATTAACTTTTTATATCTTTAAAGAGAGAATCTCCAGATAAGTCAAACGGCTATAATAAATGAATATTTTGATAGACAAAACAGAAGTTTGTTTTGCAAAGTGACGCTAGGATTAAACAAGGTCAGAAGGTCTGATTTTTGTACATCGTTTCTGATAGCTTACAGGCAATTATGATTTTTAACATTGCTGAAGGATTAAACGTTTAAATCTTAAGCCTGAACAACTCTCAAGTCTTCATAGATGACTTAAATTTTAAACACAAATTAGGTATTACTGCAGACTAAAATGCAAAGACTAGGGTGGAATGAAATTGTGTTGTCAATGTTTTCCAGCCAGCAACTTTCTTGAAAATTAAAATAAAAAATTAAAATTACTTGATAAACATGTAAAAGTCAATTTAGGCCGGGCATATTAATCAAAAAGTAGTTGACATTTCTACTTGTTAAATATTAAAAGCCTGATCAAGATTAAAAGATTAAAAATTAAATTGTGAAAATGAGACACTTTCTCACCCCTTCCTGGTGGCGATTGTTTTGATTCAAAACCGTACATACTGGACTAAAACTGTTATTTTAAAGAATCTTTTGGGGAAGTTAGAATTCTAGCTACTAAATCATTAAAGAAGCCCTTAAGGAATGTTTGAAATGTTGGCATATTTACTTTATATAAAGCGTATATTAAATTAATGCAAGAGGGAAAATAATCTCGGAAGCGCGCGCTAAACTTGTAGTTAATATGAATTATAGTTGTTTTGTAACACTTACTAACGAAAGTTCTCTGTGTTTCTAAGGCTTCAGGGCACAGGAGATCAACTTCCCGAGTACAAACGCGGCTACCAGCTGGAAAATTACAAAACCAAACACCATTATAACAATTTTCCACAGCCAAATGAAAAGCGTGCAGGGATATCCTGCCAGGACCGTCCCGTTAACATAGGGACCAACCTAACAAGAGGTTAGAAAACTTACTACATTCTGGGTGATGTTCGTGACCTATTCGTCCTCTTGGTGATGTCTGCATGTCTTTTTCCTGCCTTAAAAACTTTCATTAGAATACTTTCGACACTTCGCTACCAAGACATGAAGCTGTTACAATATGTATACATAGCACACACATTAGACCCATGTTGCGTGACTGTTAGAGCCATTACTAGTATCCCTTGACGAAGTAATACAACATTAGTGCTCTAGTAGGACTTTTCTGTTTGATAAAACCTGAAGATAATTGCAGTTTTAAGCAAAATTCAATTGTCAAAAATGTTAAAGTAAAATAATCTTTCACATTTTGTAGCGTTGTGTGACACACAGGAAGCCCAATAAACAAGAGGTGGACTGGTAACAGAGGAAGCAAAATGGCGAACGAAGTTCTTGTTTGGTGCGATGTGCGGAAGAATATTGGTGTTTTACAGTTTATTCTTGGATTAAAGGAACCATGGAAAGCAGAGAAAAGTTACCCTGACTCTACCAATGCAGGAACCACTAAGATAACTGTGAAATCTGACGGTGTTGTGGTTAAAAAGAATGATAAAGTAAATGCACAGCTGAGAAAAGACAAAAAGACGAGCGATTCTTTGAGAGAAATTCGTATTTTGTTTCAAGGTAAGAAAGCTCAAAATCTCTTTATGAAGATGTAATTTAATCTTTTAGAACAGAGAAGCTAATTCGATGAAGATTAAGGCTTAGTTGACGAGTGCTGAGAGTTCGTCTCAGTTAGCACACATTTCAAAGCTCTTACAGTGTATCTTAATTAATTATTAAGTCGTTATAATCTTTGAATATTTCAGATATCAAAGTAGATCCTGTAACATGTAATAGTTTGTCTCTAGTACAAGAAAGTGAGCTTCAAATGAGGCTTCGAATAAGCAAAGATAGCCCATCTAGCTCAAACCATGTGTTCTCACAAATGGATGGATATAATGTACCAATGGTTGAAGAAAGGAGGAGCTTACAACAAGCATCTGTGGAGCTACACTGTAAAATGTGTTTGGAAAATATTACAGGGAAAATGTAAGATTTTGAGCTGAGATATGAAGCTATAATGATGGTGGTGATGATGATGATACATGATGATGATGATGATGGTTACTGATGTCGACAATAATGATGACACATGATGGTGGTGATGATGAATGTGTTTAACAATATTGTAACATAAAGTTTTGGATGAGAAAACAAAATAAATATTTTTTTCTTTTTAGACAATTTGATAGAGTTCTTGAATTACCATCAGAGCTATGGCAGCAAGCATCACTTAATCTATGTTGCCATGGTACCATATCTAACCTACCATCACTACAAGAAGGTTCATTAAACCCTGCTGAAAGAGATTGTTTACTGGGAAGTTATTTCATTATGCTTCATTTGAATGCTATAAAATCAAAACATCTTGACACAAAGGTAATCTGAAAAAACCTGTGATGAAGATAGATTGGCAAAGTATCAGAAGGTGCTATGGTGCTGATCTAATCTTCCTTTTGTTTATGCATTAGAACAGCAAAGTCATCAAATGTAATAGATGTAGTTGGCCAGTTGGTGATAGAGTTATACAGAACAATGGAATCAATGCTGAGGACCTTCAAGTCACGTGTATAAGAATCAACAAACATGCTGTGACCACTGCATTAGACACTGGTAGCAATATATTTAGGTAAAACTATGATAAATGTCCCCACACTCCCCTCCCAACATAGCCATACAGGGTGTACATGATTTAGTGATATGATAATTCTCACTGTATACAAAATTTGATTGTAATAGAGTGTTTAAA
The DNA here is from genome assembly GCA_015163945.2 of Stichodactyla helianthus. Lineage (NCBI taxonomy): Eukaryota > Metazoa > Cnidaria > Anthozoa > Actiniaria > Stichodactylidae > Stichodactyla > Stichodactyla helianthus. The sequence goes on from WUAP02138683.1 coordinate 7,999, forward strand.
AATGCATTGGCTAACTGGACAGTTTTCTCTTTCCAGAGCATACACCACAGAAATATTCTTGTCCAGGTTATTGCAATTAAAGCTGCAGGGGAAAGTGAACTTTAAATTCCTGGTCAAAAGTTTAACAGAGAAAGAAACAAAACAGTCCTGTGCAATAGTGAGTGTTATACTAGTATAGTTTACAGAGGAAATATCCTAACTTCCCCAGAGCTTGAGGTATTGCTCAGGAATTTCTCAAGGGTGGAAGTACTGATATTCTATATTCAGGTTTGCTTTTGATTTGACGTTGCCTATTTTTCAAACAGTTGTGGATTCTAAATCCTTCTGCTGCTGTACTCACAAATGTTAATCCAAAAACCAGTAAATACATGGATGACCAACAAAGTAATGACAACACCAATGACATAAAAGGTAAATTAAATCAAAATTAAGTGCTATTACATGTTGGACAATATATTGCTATAAGATATTCTCAGTTTTGGTTAAGGCGTTTGTATTTTTCATTTCAGCCAAGTTAATAAATGGAATTAAAATTTTGTATAAGGTTTTTCCAAATAGCACTGATGAGCAAATGTAAGTATAATATTTAACCATTACAATAGACTTATTTTGAGTTTGTAAAATACTGCCGTATTTGTTGATTACAGACTCATTAGCTCAGGGTTAGCCTTGTTTCATTGTTAAAATATTCATAAATGCCAAAAATAAAGCAAAGAATGAACAACTTCAACAATGTAAACACTTTGAAATTTCATGGACCTTCACTAAAGCACGTCACTGAATATTCTACACAAAAACGAGGCTAACCCTGAGTAAATGAGTCTGTAATCAACAAAATATAGCAGTATATTACATCACCTTCATATATCATGTATTGCAATCATTAGTTTCTAAGTTGCAATATTCTGTTTAAATAGTAAAACCCTACCAGGAGTAGCAAATATGGAGACATTAATCTTACCCCAAGAAGAGTTTGTTCATCTAGTCTTGCTTCTTACTAGAAGCACATGTAACATGCCACCATCGCAGCGACAGGTAGAGAGTTTTAATGTAAGTATGGAATGACACTTGTAACCTTAACTGATTCACAGTACTTTTTCTCCGTTTATTCAAGGGTAAAAAATATATGAAAAATTTAAAATAGGGTGTAGTTGGCTAACTACAAACTGCATCACCAGTTTTTAAAGAAATAATACTCAAGGGAATGAAATGAACAAACCTTTTGCTCATGTATTGGGATTCCTGTGGATGTTTTACCACAGGTTACCCAGTAGATTGAAGACTTTTTTCCAACTCTTGTAGGTTGGCTACTTAAAGACATAATGGATACCAATAAATAAAGGAAGAAAAATAAATGATGAAATATTTTTATTTCCAATATATAAATACCTATTTTGAAAATAAATTTATGAATCACATATTCTCTTTGTAGTATTTATAACAATCTACTCTACCCTCCCCCCCCAGTACTGTATGCTGTCCACTGACATAGTTGCTATGACAACCAAACATCCTGGTTATCTCTTCAGCCACTTGTTTCATCAAAACATGTAACTATGACAACCAAAGGTAGATTTTTGTGAGGCAGATATTGTTGTCATAATAAAATACCAATGGAACTGACAGCATCTTTAAGAGATTTGTTGCCATGGTAACTCACTAAGTATCCATACTGGTGACCAGTTCAAACCATTGCCGCAAGGCATCACTAAGTGTGACAGGCAGTGAGTTGATATCTCTCAGGATGACATAGAAGGGAAAAGGAAACTGCTCCATGTAAGACTTGATTTCAGGTGGTTTTCCTGGACAAAATATTGGTACTTTGATGTCCAGGACAGAATCTTTGTTGACTGGATTATCAATTATTACAAAAACCAGGAATATCCCAGCTGCTTTGGCTGTGCGCACTGCTCTTCTTACAGTCTGAAAAATAACAGCTGTAAAAGTGAGAAGCTGCAACAAATCTAGAGGAATCTCAAATGCTGAAGAATTTCCAGGTTGATGTCATATAGATCTGATTCCCTATGATATTCCCTAAACAATATGGGATTTTTGAGATAAGAAATACAAAATCAAATGATTGAGAAGCGAATAGTCTAACCTCCATTCCCTCAAGAAAGACTCCTCTCCCATCAGACACCACGAGCAGGAGCTGTGACGTATCAGAACCTGAACGAGGCCCACTTTGCATACGTGACCGAGATGACAGCATTAAACTTGAGCAAGTGTCAACAAGCTGGAAGAAAAAATAGTATACATTAATAACCGTGCAAACTTAAAAATGTCTGTAATCGATGACTTGCAGGGTACATACGCTAACCGAATTGAAAGCATTTCATTCCTTACCTGAGCGATTTTGGTCTTAGTTTGGTCAAATGTAAATTGTTGCAGAATCTTTGCGCCACTTTGATCTGTGAACTGTTCATGTAGAGGGTGAAGAAGCTTCACTGATTCCCCAAAACTTAACGAAAAAAAAAAAACAAAAAAACACGGAAAACAAAGCGTCAGCCTAGCTGTGAAAAGCAAAACTATGTAATTAGATTTCGTGCGCAAAATTTTAATTCTTTACCTGCAAACAGCCAGATCACCAGCTTCTAGTCGAGTCAGAGCTTTGCTGATGACAGCCAGCGACTCGAAAGCGAGCTGTAAATAAACGAGAAAAAAACTATCATGAATTGCGCATCGTGTGGAGTCAACTATCCCTAGTTCCCGGCTCCTTGTCTTCCCTTCCTCTTGCGCACAAACTCGCAAGAAAATTAGTGATAAAACGGCCAATATCTTTCCTATATTCAGTATATTTTTTGCCACCCGATTAGCTCAGTTGGTAGAGCATCGGTCTGTTGTGCGGAGGGTCGTGGGTTCGAGCCCCGGCCGGACCAATACTCAGGGTCTTAAAATAACTGAGGAGAAGGTGCTGCCTTTGTAATAACATCTAAAAATGGTTAAATCTTCATGTGGCTTGGATGATCACGTTAATGGCGGTCCCGAGCATTTGATAGAATTTGCACGTTATAAAATGACAGTAACAACTCAGATCAACAGACTTCTTGAGGCTACTCTGACTATCAAAACTAACTGAACTGGTGTTTTTTCGTTACCTGTTTAGAGTGGTTGTCTGCCATACTGGACGAATCATCAACAGCAATCATCACCTGATACTGTCTTTTACTTGGTTTGGTTCGTCGTAGCCATATCTTATCTTTGCGGAACTGACTAGCGATGTACGGAATAACTTTTCTCATGTTTAAACGCTTACCAGTCCGATAATCACCCCTGTAAAGATAATGTACGCGTTACTCAGGCGTTACTGCAAGATATCCTCATCAGTTTTCGTCATAATCATTATTAATACTACTGTTTGTCATTGAAAGTCGACCATTCTCGACCACACATCCTCAGTAAAATAATAATATAATATTGAACACTGACCTTAGTTTAGTTGCAAGCGATGGTTCCAGAACCAACCTCAACTGTTCGCATAACTCCTGAGCCAAACTTGACGTCAGTATTTCATATTTATGCCAGGCGGATTGTGCCAATCGCTGTTCTTCTGCTGTACCTTGGTTCAGATTAGACCACACAGATAACTGATGTTCCAGATCGGATCTTAGCTTGTCTGGTTCGATGGACAACTCCTGTGCAAACAAAACAGAGAATATTTGTTCGGGTAACGAAAAAAAGCGTTATGATTGGGTAGCGTGTTTGTGCTTTGCGACTGGTCCAGAGCGGAAACGATGTGAGAGACTCGGTAGTGCAACGTTTTCTTATCGAAATAAGTAAAAATACCAAACCAATAACAATAACAACAACAACAACAGAAGCAACAACAACAGCAACAGCAACAAGAATAGCAGCATTTAGGACGACAAACAAGAGTTAATATTAAAAAATTTACAACATTTCAAATCTGTTGTACTTCTCTTTCTTGCTGCAATGCAGTAGAAGACACGTGATACGAACTGCGTAACCTATCAGCTGACATCTCTACATCACGTGACTGTAAGCTAGTGTCCAATTTCTCTTCATTTTGGATTTCTTCCTGCGATTTCATTTCAGTGTCTGGCGTGTCAGAGAGATTCTTTTGTTGCTGAACTTGTTTCTGAAAACGAAAATGAATGAATGAATGAATAAAAGCGACAGGGAACAGGAAAGGGAAGGAGAATAATAAATGAAGAAATAAAAAGAGAGAAAGAATGTTACCAGACGCTCTTCTTTCTCTTTCAGAATCACGTCTGGATCGTCCATGTCTTCATCATTTTCATCATCTTCCTCGTCGCTTTGTTGCTCTGGAAAACGTGCGCCCTCTTGTTCTCGAGTTTGGTCAAAAGTAGCACTATCAAGAGTCTGCGCATCGTGTTTAGACTCATCATCTTTGATATGCTGATAAAGTTCTGATGATGTTTTCTTCTCACTCTACAACAGCAGAAAAGAAGATAATATGAACAACAGAATGACATTCACTCGGGCTACACGTGTCGCAGACCACGTGACAACCATAAAAACTATAATATCTACTTTACCTGTTTCTCAGAGTCCAATTCTTTTTCGTCCACGGTCTTAAGGCGTTTATGTGTGCGCTCATCCATTGAACCAAGGCTTCGGTCTGAGCGAGAACGATTCATTTCTTTACGTTGCTGAAACAAACCCCACAAACAACTTTCACAAAAAGACTCTTAAAAATAATGTAATAACTTATTTTATTCTTATTGAACCTTTTGTTTGGTGTCAGCGGCAGACTGTGCTGACGTCACTTCCGCTTCGCCAGAATGACCTTCATTCCCAACAGCCTCTGCACTCCCAACACCGTGTTGTTCTTGGTTTTCGTTGGGTTCGTTTTGGCCAGTGGATTGTTCTACGGTCTCGTTCTCTTGAGATGCTCCATCGTTTGCTGTGGTATCTTGTACTGCCTCCACAGCATCTTGAACCTGCAGAAAAACAAGAAAGATACCATTTTTACTTCAGCTGTAATGTTTTCCCATCTCAGAAGAAAAGGATCACATTATTTTCAAAAGGCTGCCCAATTATTCACTGATTTCTTATTCTCAACTTTGAGGGGAATTTTGCATAAATACAATAGCTTGTTATGGCTTTAATACACATGGTATTATCCCATGAGAAATGAAAAACTATTGTGTTCATGCAAAGTGCACCTCAAATTTGATGCAAATGAACTAAAACGAAATGTTTTATTGGTCGTAAGAAAGCAGTGTATTAAATTAGTTTAGTTTGAAAAACTGCCACCAACCTCGCTTTGATGTTTCGTTTTCCATTGTTCGTCATCTTCTACGTCATCTTCTTTGGGTTCTTCACCTCCATCTTGTTTATCTTCTTTACCGTCCTCTTTCTCATCGTTTAACTCACTTTCTTCTTTCCCTTGTTCTTCTTGGTTGTCGTCTTCGTTTGAAAAATCATCCTGGTCGACGTCCATTGCTTCTTCTTGGCCGCCATCCATGATGGCCTTATTTTCTTCCTCTACAAACAAGACACAAACACGCATGTCTTGTAGTTAAACAAATTGGAAAAGACTTCCCTTAGCTGCAGTGCTAGCTTGATCGTTTATTGTTGCGTAACAATGTCATAATTTAACTATTTTTTAGGTATTTCCAAACAGCAAATTGTATACCTTTTTCTTCTTCATCTCCTTGATTTCCTATCTCCTCGTCAAACTCCAACTCTTCAGGCAGGTCAAGATCATTGGTGTCCTCGTTGTCTGGAGTGACATTGTTCTCCTTACCCTCTCCCTGTTCGTCTAGTTCTTCGTCTGATAGGTTCCCCTGGTCTTCTTTGGGGAGTTCATTTATGTCCTCTTCCTCTTCGTTCTGTTCGTTCATTTCTTTGTCTTTCTCTTTGCTTTGATCTACCGCGTCTGAAAGAAAAGATGGAAGCGCATGAAAAATAAAATACAAATTCTGTCCCAATTAATTTTCCCAGGTAATAATTTTACGAGCTAGCAAATATTCTATGAGATAGACAGAAAAGTCTTCACCTTTATTATCTTCCTTCGCCACTAGTTCAGATTGTGTTTCTGCTTCTGCACCGGCTCCTTTTTCTGATTCTGACTCCTTGTCCTTCAAAAAGGTAAATTATAAAGCATTACTAGCTTGGCTTATGAGGACAAAAAAAAAAAAAAAAGAAAAGAAAAGAAAAGAAAAGAAAAGAATAGAATTAGTTTACCTCTTTTTCATCTTCATCATCTGAATCCCCCCACATTTTTTCATCCAATTTTTCATCCTCTTTCCCATTCACTTCTCCCATTTGCTTGTCAATATCTGGTTCTTCTTCTTCGTCTCCACTCTTTTCATCTTCTTGCTCATCACCCTCGACATCATGCATGGCGCCTTCAAAATCTTCGCTCATTTCGATCCCATTTTCTTCTTCAGGGATCTGTTGTTGTTTATCGTCTTTTTTCTCTTCTTTTTGGCCTTCTTGTTTGGAGTCTTGCAGCTAAATAACAGGGTTAAAAGTAACTTTTAAAACTCCATTAAAAAATTTGAAACGATGTGAATTTAGTTGGGAAAAATACAAAATATTTGCTTGACATTCATTTCAGGGTGTGCAAAAATCATAACGATGTAAGACCAAGAAACAGCTCGTACTGAATCAAGGAATATTTACATTAGCTAACGACAATGATGAACCTTTAGTTTGAGTGCATCCCATACATCCGTGAAAAAGCTAACTAACAAAATTGTACAAATTAGAGCAAAATTTTGTATAGAACTCTTTACTCAACTTACTAATTTGTGCAATTTCTTACAAAGTTTTTCACGGATATATATGGGATCTACTCTATGCGTTTGCACTTTGACAGCACACTGACAGTTGCCACCTAAAAAGGCGGGAAAATACCACGTTACTTATTTGTACTACACATCTCTTTACCTGGTCTTCACTTTCTATTTGATCGCTAACATCTTTAGCGCCTTCTCCCTCACCAAGTCCGCCATCTTCGATGTTTTCAAACTCTGTTGCTCCTTCTCTACTCTCCTCTTCGTCCATCTCTGGAGGCAAACAAAATCCTTTCTCTGCCAACTCAGTGAAGATACCCAGAAGAACAGACAGAAGTTTACAGGTAGTCTTGTGTGCTGACAACATATTGACAAGATAACTGTCTGCAAGTCCAATGAACTGATTCAAAAGTGGAGCAACAGCAGAAACGAGAAACCTTAAATCCCCAGACGTTTCACCAACTTCTTGTGAGAGATTTGATTCCTCCTTACGTGTACTGTCATGGCCATTACGTGTGGTATGTTGTGTCATGCTAGTGATATTAGCCATCTTTCTTAAGTCAGATATTAAGCACTTCACACGCATCTGTACGTTTTGTAGGTCCAGTTTGGCCACATCGTCAGCCATGTTGTAATAAACATGGCTCACTAGATGACCATTCAGAAGAACATCATCTTCAAAACAATTTCAACAAAGAATTTAAATGAAAATATTTGGACACAAGAAATGTGACGTCACGTGATCAGTGACGTCAAAGCCGCCATGTTGGATTTGTCGTTGGTCATTTGGGAAGGCGGTCATGTGTTTGATATTTTATTCTCAAGGAAATGGTAGTATCCTTCTTACCCTGATCTTGATTTAAAGATAGTTCTTGCTCGTTTTCTTCAATCCGTGTCTCTGTTATTTTTGCTATTCTCTGTACACCGAGTAACAGTGCTGTTACCGTGTGGTCCACTGTCTCTGACAAGACTGGTAAAGAATCTAAAATAACCAACCAATCAGAATTGTTAACAATAGCAGTTGTATCTTGCATGTGAAACGCTACGAGGTGACACATCTAGTTAGGTATAATTCTTGAGGTGAATTCTTGAGGTCTGCGCTTTGCACAATGCAGGCTCATAAAATCATCGCTCGCGAGCCGTTGAGATTGGGATATGAACCGGCTATATAGAGCCCAGAAGCACTCGTCCTGTCGTCCACAGGAAGCCAGGATTAGTGTGCTGGTCGCCTGATGGCTCGCAGCAATTAGACTATCAAATAAACTAGATCTCGCACGACTGAGAAAAGCCCCTGGAAGTGTCATGACTGTGAGGATGGCGTTCCCGAGTTTTCTACATAGATGAGAAGTTATCTCACGCACTGTGATTGGTTCATTGGATATCGTCAATTTTACACCGTGATCGTGCCAACATACTAACCTTCGGTAATGTTTCGCACTGTTTTATCACGTGACAGGCTACTATACCATATTTGGAAATTCTCGTATTCTTCGTTAATCTTCTGGGATACCAGATGAAGCGAGCCACCAAGACCCTTATCTGAACAACCACTACGAAAAGAAAATAAAGGTAGCCATAGCAACATTAATTAACAAAACAGTTACCATAGCAACGTCATTTAATCTCGTGTAGTGAAATAAGCAGCGTCAACCAAGTTACTAGTAATATTACCTGAAGTTGAAGTAAGGAGTAACTCTTTCAAGGTTCTGACAAACAAGTTTCAGGCCATCAAATCCTTGTGAAAGAACCTTCATGTGCTTCCTATTGGACAGAATAACAAACTTAAAACAACAACTTCAATTATCAACTAGGAAACTTTCGATTTGAGAAAACACTTACCACGATGCTAGTACATAGTTCCCTACTTCACTTCTGCTCACGTTATATTCAAATGCTATAGCATGAGGTCTTAAGTCATTGGATAGCTTACTCACGTCTGATTGACAGCTCTGTTAGAATGAATTAGAATCATTTATTATGTAAGAAAATTTGCAACAAAAATCCAGCAATCAAGGTATCAAAAAAATTTACTAGATTACCTTTCTTCCTTCCTTCCTTAATTCGTTCGTCCAATCCTTCCTTACTATCTCTCTATTTCCACTTCCTACTAATCCCTTTGTCAATTACTTGTTCTCATTTATTCTACGCGAACGTGTACAAGTTTGTGCATTCGTTCATTTCTGTCAATTCGTCCAAACATTCCTTAGAAACCTTTGCTTGTTCGTTCCTCAATCTCGCTAGTTACCTGGATGGTGTTTATGACACTTTGATGTTTCTCGTTATCCTGATGACATGTAGCGACAGCTGACAGCTTTGCTGAGGGTAGTGGAGTACACTCTGATTGAAACTCTTCCTTAGGACAACTGTTCAAAAGATGAGAGGATCTTAATAACACCTGACCAACCCACGTAAGTAGCTCCATTAAACCAACCTAAAAACAAACAAACAATAATACATTATAAAAACGATATAAAAATGTTGGATACCATTACAGAGATGGCCAAAATGTTTGTCCTTTGAATATGAACTAAAAAGAGATGGTGCTAACCAGTCGTTGAATAAGTTCGTCCTGTGGAGGTAAAGTCATCAGTTTTTCTTGATGTCCAACTTTGGCCAGAGATTTTGAAGCAAGTCTGTCAATAAAACAATAATGACAATAAATAACAGGATCTAGAAACTGTTATTTTACCAGAAAGAAAATCCAGTAGTGATTCAGTAACTAAACAACACGATATGAATTGGATTGCGTTACACTTATTCACCTTAGTAGCGCCATGCACTGCGTGACAGTTGCTATGGACCTTCGTTGGTTTTGCACAACACGTAACAAGTGGTGTGTGTATCCCTTAGTTCGTTCTACGTCACCTAACGTTAATTCCTGGAAAAATAAATAAAATAAAACTTGGTTCAAAGCAAAAAAACATTTAAGTGTCATGGAGTCGCGAAATTCTCATTCATTACAAATAAGCAAAAAAAAACATTTTTTTTTGTAAACATACCTTGGAAGGTGACGCCATATGAACATTTAAGGCTGACATGCGCGCTACACATCTGTAGTAATAATGTTGACATCTGTTGCCAAGGTAACCAACCGACTTGACCAGTGCGCTGAAAATAACGAAAAATATATCAAAAATATACACAACGCTAAAATTACGACGTGAAATTGAAAATATATGACGTAAGAGTGTAGTTATGGCAACAAGGAGTAACCTTGGCATTCCATCGTGAATTTGACAAATCATTTTCTCATCGACTGCTGGAAGTAACATGGAAGAATCTTGTATAGACGACTGGTTCAGTGTCTGTAGACCCTTCCTATACGACAGACCTGTAGAAACCAAAATAAAGTACAAGTTGTGCGCATGCGTAAAAAGGTCGAAATTATGCTTGCAATGCATTTTGGGAAATTTTCAAAATGGCGACTCACTCTTGCATTAAGTGATGTGTGTGTTCATCTTTCTCTTGTTTTAATTGTTTTCCACTCACCTAACGATGATAACGCTTTGAACATTTCCGCCAGGGAAGTACGTTTTCTGATGTGAATGTGTTTCCTCATTTCTGATCGCTTCTCTTTGGACTAAAAGAGAAAAAAAAGCGTAAATAAACATCAATCCGAGTCGGTCGGTATTCAACCGTTCTTGAACAGAGTTGCAGCATTACCTATACCTACCTGTGACGCAACATCCAGAGATTGAAGCTCATGGACTGTCGTGATTATCTCGCCTGAAATATACAATTTTCATTGAATTTAATACTTTCAAATACGCAAAGGATTATGGGCCAAAGCACGTGTTGGGGTGCGACGAAATGCATGATGGTTAATCTAATCACCCACCAGTGAATTCGTCAAGTGTTGTCACAAGTTCTGGATACTTTTGCTGAGTAAGAATTCGACGACAAAGTTTTTTCATTTTTGGAAGGAGTTTTGGTAATCTGTCAATCTGATTGGCTAACGTGGACGTCTGACTCATGGTCTGGTAAGCGGTTTGCTGTTCAGGAATCTAGAATTCAAAAATTTTTAAGTCAATCAGAAGAAACGATAAAAATTTCAACACATTTACTAACTTTAAAGTAGAGAAATGTACGCCCCTTTTGTACGTACCTGTAACTTTTCTGATGAAATAAACCAATCAGGTTCGAGTATTTTGTCACGTGGTGCTTCGGTAGGGTCGATTTCCAGAGAGCCCAGAACATTCTTGGTATCCATTAGCAACTGACGAACAGGCTCGCTTAGTGCTGCCTTCAAAGTAAAGATAAAGGCATCAGAGATAAAGCATGGGCCTCAGTTAAAGGGATAGATCCTCAAAGAAAATTGATACCGAAGTCATCTCGCATGGAATTGTGGGACTGAAGGCTTCCCGCAGTGTTCCTCAATGCAACCCACAATGCCATTTGAGATTAACAGTGGTTTCCAAGGAGCCAAGGAATGTTACCTTCATTTATATTCGATTACCTCGTATTTTCTGACAAATTTGTGAAGAGTTCGATGCGATTTCTCTGCAGCTTGCTTCATTGCCCAGAAATTCGCGTCATTCCACTTGGCTATTTTAACGTAACCCTGGGGAAAATTTAACAACATTACACAGAGCAGATTTTGTATGACCTTGAAAAACACACGATAACAATCTTACCTTGAGGTCTTTTTCAATGGGATCCCTCGCTACTTCAATTCTTTTCTGTACCACTCCAGTAAACTGATTATAGTAAGACCAAACGTTTGCTATCACATCTGACATTCTAGTCGATGAATCACCTTGGTTACCACTGGATGCCATGGTAGTCTCCATGGTAACGCACTGTTGGTAGAAAGCGTAGAGCATCCTTAAGCGAGCTGAGAATTCACCGAGAGATGATGACTCAATAAAGCGTTGAAGAGGATCAATGAGATCAGAAATCTCAACTAGAAAAGAAATGTATGCAAAAATAAATGAATTTTAAAATGTTACACACAGGGGAAGGGTAGGGGTGGTTTGTACCACCGCCCCACCCCTCCCCTCCCTATTACTTCAATATCCAGGGTCACGAGGTGTAGTACATACCAGATGATTGGCTGGTGTTATCTTCACTAAACACTTGTTGTACAAGGCTGTATAAATAGAACCACCACTGGCTGGCCTTACTGGACGCTTTGTCTGTAGCCACGTCTAACAGCGAAGACCAGCACCTAGAAATACAACAAGGAGTTGATTGGTTAACGTGATTGTGTGACATATCAGTAAAAGCAATGATTGGTTGATACTATTGAATGATATGTCATAGATAAGCAGGTATATCAGTCTACCTTAGTTCTAGTTTTCTCCATCGAATGACGAGTTGTATGATACTGTCTAAATTCTCTTTGATGCTGACGTGTCTGCTTGCATTGTTCTCCCACTCCTATTGAAATAACACACATCATATTACCGTACATATACCATGTATATTAAGTTAGAGGAGATTTTAAGCGTGTTTTATACGTACAGTACATTAATGGCTCCAATGGCTTCCGATTGTTAGTCATACTATCTTAAGGCTAGTTCCAGTATTGTAGAAGTATGTCTAGTTTTGTGGACATTAATTCAGGTAATATAGTCGCATTTTCTAGCATTTTCAAGCGTAGATACCGGTTAAGTTCTTCTGTGGTAGGAAAAACAAACAAGCAAACAAACCTGTGCATTCTTGAGCAGTAATTCCACTCCCGTCAGTACTTTCATGACTGGACTAGTGACGGGCAGCGAAAGTATCTTATCGATGAAAGACTGAAGCTGCAAAAACAACAATGGTTGTCAAGGTGAGACGACAGAGATTGGCAGACATTTTTAGTTTCCAGGTCCACCCCAGGCCTCTTACGTCCTTCTCGGAGGACATGGGTCTAGACGAATAGGGTAAACAAAAGGTCTGTTGACTCGATGTTTAAGACTTACAATGCACTACACAAAAATATTCAAATATTTATCTTTTAACAATGTTGTCATAGTTACCTGGGTTAGTAACGGGTTACCAGGCCACTCGGCAAGCAGTTCATTCAAGCGTGCAGTAAATGACGTCATCACCGGAAGTACTAGAACCACTTCCGGTATGTTGATATCGTGGTAGATATCGTAGTGTTTGCCACTGAAATGAGAAAGGAATGAAATAAAAGAATAGGAACAAATAAAAATATGCAAAAATGGGAAATGAAAAGGATCACTTACCGGTTCTCGATAGATGAGCGGAGAGAGGTTTCGTCCATCGTGGTCAGACGTTGTAGCATAGTTTGGCTTTGCACAAGATGAGATTCCCAAACACAGTCTCTGATTGGCTGACAGCATTCACTTGTCTGGTTCATTTCACTCACGGTGGCCGCAGTCTGGTAACAACTCTGCAACAACTCTAGATAATCCAAATCACTATGACAACGTAACGACTCATCAGCATGTGGGCCAATCAGCATCCAGGATTGACAGGAAGTGACGTCACAGAATAATGACTCGTGTATCTTACTTATTTCTGAAGTGTTAACTGACTTCATGAATCTCTCGACTTCAGAAGTATTGGTATGACTTGTATGGATGTCGTCTAGCTTTCTCGTCACTTCTTCTAGACCATTCGATGGAATAAACTCACTAAAATCGCTGTCAAATGTTGGAAATGATTGACATAACGATATCTGGATTTGTTTTTCTTCGTTTGGCTCTTCCATGTGGGATGTTGTTTTGTACTTGAACAAATTTCCTTCTTCTTGTTCTCTTCGCTGCTCCTCCTCTTTAGCAAGCGTCCATTGTTTGGTGTACTGGTCTAGTATATCTAGTAATACGTCTATGACCTTCACGTTAAGGTAGCCTTGGTGAACAGAATGATGACGGACGTGAAGAAGACTTGTCCACAGAACTCTGTATCAACACAATGAAGATAATTTACTCTAAAAATTGAAAAGGATGGAGAAAGACAGATAGAGAGAGAGAGGAAGGAAGGAAGGAAAGAAGGAAGCAAGGGAGGGAGGGAGGGAGGAAGGAAGGAAGGAAGGAAGGAAGGAAGGAAGGAAGGAAGGAAGGAAGGAAGGAAGGAAGGAAGGAAGGAAGGAAGGGAGGGAGGGAGGGAGGAAGGAAGGAAGGAAGGAAGGAAGGAAGGAAGGAAGGAAGGAAGGAAAGAAGGAAGGAAAGAAGGAAGCAGGGGAGGGAGGGAGGGAGGAAGGAAGGAAGGAAGGAAGCGAGGGAGGGAGGGAGGGAGGAAGGAAGGAAGCAAGCAAGCAAGGGAGGGAGGGAGAGAGGAAAGAAGGAAGGAAGGAAGGAAAGAAGGAAGCAAGGGAGGGAGGGAGAGAGGAAGGAAGGGAGGAAGGAAAGAAGGAAGAAAAGGAAAGAAAGGAGTGAAGGAAGGGTGTCATTTGTACCTTGATGTTAGTTCTGTAGAGCGATTGTTTCCTTCGTCTTGAACTAACTGGCAATCTTTTAGAGCTACAAAAACAGGACAAACAAGGAAACATGAGACCTGATCCGGTAGGGTGAAAAACAACAACAACGTCAACAATATCAATAAGTGTTCAAATAACATCAGCAACAGCAGCAGTCAGTACCAACGTTAAGAATGAAGTGATGTATCACACCTTGTATACAGACCCATGTTGGTCCAGATATCAGTGCAGTTGCCAGTTGCAGGCTACTTTTATCTTCGAACAATCGATGTCTACACAACATGTAGATGACATCTTCCGGCACAAGAACCTGTTAAAACGAAAAATCAATAAGCCATCAAAACAAGAAGTTGCTAACTAACTCAAGAGACATTAAGTATATACCTCTCTTGGATTCATGTTTGAGCATCTCTTTAGAAACGAATTCCTCTGCACCAAGGTTTGTAGTGACGTACTAATCTTGGTCATTCCGTGCAAAATCTGTGAAGAAACAGCAGAATTTCAATCTGCAGTAATCTGAGGTCAATAACATCATAACAAGAATATGATTGGTTAATACCTGAGCTGCCGATGAGAGAAATGGACCTGTGACGTCACAATACAATGGGTAATCCCTCTCTATCTGTGAGATGAACTTCTCCTGTGAGCTAGCCCAGGATCCCACACGTTGTATCAGAGTTTGTACACTATTGACAGTCAGAGGTCGATTTATTTGATCATTTTGTGGATTTGAACTCAGACTGGAATATGCCTGCTGGAGGTTTGCTAGCATTTCAAGGACGGCCTTTGGGCTGCCAATAGTAGATGTGTAGTGTTGAACGTTACTCAGTAGTAGACCAAACTAACAAAACATGGACATGGGGAGTTAGTTAGTAAGTGAATTGTATCAACGAAAAACATTCTTTTTAAATAATGACTGATGACAGTGATGATAGTCTTATAATGGGATGATGATGATGATTATTATGATGATGATATATCACATACCTGTGACGGTTTGGGTCTGACAGCAGTGTTCCTCATCAAGTATCTCTCACATTCTTTTGTCTTCATCAGTTTACACATCAATTGTCTCACACGTAATGGATTGGACGTCAGCTGCATTACTCTAGGGTCTCTGCCACTATCGAGCTCCTTTTCTATCTCATCTTGGTTTATTTCTGTACCAGTCCAGAGTCCTTCTGCGAAGAAACGGACTTGAAGTTCGTCCTTGATGTCTGATATCTGAAAAATCAATCATGCAGGACAGTATTGTATTGGTATTGTAGCCTTCTTTGATGGAATGAGGAATTTAACAAGTTGCAGAGTAGACATCTTTACCTCGTCGCGTACATATTGTAGCTCAATTGTATTCTGTTCCACTGGGTCAACAGGACCGATTGGTGACAGGATAAGAGTTTGTAGCAGTCCTAGTTTGACCCACATACAACCACTGTGGATAGAGAAACTGTCTTCTTCAGCAACTCTTTCACCTTGATTCAAACAGAGTTCGTTAGAAGAGAAGATTGAAGGTGTGAAGGCTGAATATATAATGATATTTTACTTAATGTTACCTTCTGAATTAAGAGAATCTGCAAAAAATTTAAAATGAATAAACGAATCCATTAACAGTTCCTTCATTTCTTCAACATTTTCTTTTGTTCCAGTTTTCTCTTTGTACGAAATGAAGATTTTATTTAATGCCTCCTCGAGATGTTCTTTCCTCTTAGGGTCTGCTTGTGCGATTGCCATGGCAACTTCCTTGACTTCTATGACGTCATTGGTATCCAACAGAGTAGCCAATGAGAGGAGGACCTGAGAAAACGTTGATGCAAACAGGTTCTTTTCATTCAATCTGTAAAAAGAAAAGAAAAATAATAACAGAAGTAGACAGGATTTTTATGAACCCCTAAACAAATAGTACCAACCTCTCCTGATTGGCTTGATTTGTCATGTGATCTGCAGTACTCCATAAATGACGTACAAGGACTTGAAGTTGGTCTGATTTCTCTCTGTGGTTACCAATAGCAACAGATGACAGCGGGTCATCAACATCATCATCTTTCTTGGGTTTGGCCAATGATTGAGAGTTGAGAATGTTGAAGATGTAGGAATTGATGTCACTACTACTTCTACCTTTAGCCTGCTGGTAATAAAAAGAGGTAGTCAAAGCTCTATTCGGTGTGTTAATGTACAAGAATGCCACGTGATTTCAGTTGGATTACGTGGTTTAGAGTCACGTGTCTTCTCACCTCTATTGGTTGGGGTCCTGTTTGTCTAGATGTGCATATAACCCACTCAGCTGCATCTAATGATGCCAATGGTTTGGTTTGCTGTCTAATCAAAGACAACATAAGATCTGCCTCAAGATTCTTTATTATGGTGGATAAATCCTCCTTACCCTAAAGAGGAACAAACAGCAACTCAGTAATGGTACATTTGACAATCGTGTCCAGTCTCAACCCATTCAAATGAATATCAAACAGGAGAAATATTACATACGACTCTTTCAGCGTACCTTTAGCATAGCTTGTTGTAGTAGGCGATAGATGGCCAGTGTACGAGAAGATCGTGTGAAGCGACTCAACAGAAACTTGATTAACGCGTCAAGTGTAATGTACATCTCTTGGATGACGTTACCATGGAAACTAAAAAGACAATTAAATATATCACAATTATGCACATCGTGTTCTGCATATAATACACCTTTTTCAATTATTTTAAACGTACCTGGAGGATTCAGAGTGTACGAGAATTCGCATTAGTTCTGCCGCAATAAACAGTTCCTGAGACGAGCTAACGTCATCATATAACGGTAACAGCGCCATCTTCATTGCGTCATCACTCAATACTGTCATGCGTACACCATCACCGTCTTCATTGTTCAGGTCAATATCTTCTATTAGTCGGGTGGGGTGAGTTGGGTTTTGTAGTAAGCCAACTTTGGTCACGATTGCAGTGATTTTTTCAACCAGTTCTTCGACTTCTATTATATAATACAATTCTTTATGTCAAGATTAGTGAATTATACAGGTCACGCAAAGCAGACGAGTCACGCAATATGTCACACAAAGTACTGATAACCATCTTCCTAGGACAACGTACAGTATGTATAATGTCTGAAATAGTTTACGCTTTGAACCAATCAAAAGTGCACCAACCAATCACAGCCCTTGAACCAAGTAAGGTTACTGTACGTTCACATTTCTATGAAATCTAATCTAGGTTTACCAGTGTACCTGATTCAGTAAGCATTCCAGCATGTGTCACGCTCTTCTCGTTGAGAACTAGCGCCATTGCTCTTGACAGCATATCTCTGACCTTGTCCCCTTCACCTGTAAGCAGCTTCACTTGGTTGATGAGACGAAGTTCTTCCTGTGACGTCATGTTTCGTCGCCATAACAACTCCATCACATGACCGAGTCCGATCAGTTTTTCCTACATCACAACGAGAAAAGATATATGAACTCAATCCATACTGCGCATGTTTTCACCACTAACCATAAAGGATGTGGACTCAGATAAAATTTTAAGAGTAATTAAAATGGTGACTCACCCATTTCTGATAGAGGTGCTCTGACTTGAAAGGAAGTGGGTGTCCAAACTCGCTCACTATTTTAAGGTGTGTTTTGGCGAGGTGTGTGTCTGTCCCCAGATAATGACTTAAATGTCTAACAACTGTCATCAAATCACTTGGAAACTCACTAAGTAATATAAATGAAATCTTTTGTAAGTGACTTTTGCAGCCATTAGTTTTGATAGCATGAGATTTTGTATGATTGGCAGCCATGTTGAATGGCAAAAATGCAGAGATGCTACAGCCATCCAAAATGGCTGCCGTCACGTGACAATATCGAATCTCTACTCATTTGTGGTAACTGGAGGCATGTAATAGTGTAGCCATTCTAACCTTGCATTCTTTCCTACAATCTGTGGGAACACTCTCAAGGTCTTCTCTACAAACCATTGCCAGTGAAGAGACAAAAGACCAAGCGAAAATGACTTAGAGGATAATGATGTACAGACGTTGAACAAACGAGTACTCCATTGAAGACATTCAACAGCCTGCAGACCCCAAAAATAATTTTATTACAAATTTAGGCAAAAATACGAAAAAGCAGGAACATTATCGTCGAAATTTCGGTATGTCATAGATAATTCTGTAGGATAGAGTGTTCTGTCAGTCGAAAGGTGTTCGGTAGATTTTCGGCATAAAAGTCGATAGCCTATCGGAACAATGTTGCCAGCACTTTGATGCTATTACCTTCATAAGATCGTCATCATCCAACGAGCAAGCCGTCAGAATTAAACGGTTAAGAAAATCATTCAAGTACTTGAACAGTGGCATCAAATGAGCTACAGAAGGATGGGGTAATATCTCCATGGAAACGAGCCCTGCAAGACAAAAAGTCACGTCACATGATAAACTGAACAGTGATTCGTTAAAAGCAATTGGCCAATCCTAACCTGCATGGAGGTCACGTGACAGCTTGATAAGATTCGTCCTTAAGGGGGAATTTTCTTGTGTTTTTTCAAAGACAGCTTGTTTTAATCTTGTAGCGAGAAGATGGAGTCTAGAATAACGCAAAAGACAGCAGCATGAATACAGCACATCATAGAACTTTAAAATAACTAAGAAAGAACTCAGACTTTACCTGTTAGCTCGACTCCACAGTGAATCTTCTCTTGGATTCTTTTGTAGAACCTTTAATGGTTCAAGACGATGACAGAACTTTCCAGCCAGTCGCAGGTCGAAAGGTTGATGAAATAACAAATCTTTATCTTTAAAAATAGCAATAAAAATTATTAAAATGACAGCGTTGATGTGACACGATTGTCATGATTGCTTCAAGTCATAAACTTGTCCTCATAACACGTATACTCAACGATGACTTTGATAATCTTATTTTCTATGATTAAACACAGAAATACTCACCATCATCTTCCAGAGCCAATGAATGATAATTCTCCTCAACTCCTGTCATAAGACTGCTCGCAAAGAGTCCTTGCATAACATTTGTCACCATAGTAACCAGGCGAGACATTTCTTTCCCTTTAACAGGATCTGATATCGTCTGCTCGAGAACTGAAACCATGACGTCACATCTCAGCTGCCAATCACACAACGATGATCTCTCAATGACAAGATCTAATGCACGCTCGACCTGGCGATTGGCTGGGTGCTGTTGGCATAGTAACCGGCTTAATGGCATACAGTGCCACCTTACAGTCGCTAAGGTGGAGTCGTTGCTAAAGTCTCGCACAGAAGGAGCCAAACTGACTTGGGTCGAAAACTCTTCCATTTCCTGGGATGCAGAATACTTTTTCATGCAAGAACTTATCAAATCTTCGGCAATCTATCAAAAAATGAGAGCTTAATGTTAAATCATAAGGTTTGTTACGTTAGACCATTGGTTTGGGAAGTTCTACCTGTTTCTCGGTTTCGTTCACGTGACTTCTGACGTAGACTTGGTTCAGTGACGTCATAACAGCAGTACCCAGGTCCTTTCCTCTAAGCAGTAAGTCTGTTATCATTGTGGCAGCGTGAAGTAGGTCAAGAACTGAACCTGAGAGCAAAAAAAGTACGAATGAAAACCCGGCAGGGTTACGGCACGACCAATCACAGTGCTCGAAGTTATTGCTTGTCCAATCAGAATGCTATGACACCCTGCCGTCACGGTTACGGTACGGTAACTAGAAGTCTAGTACTCACCACCAAGTTTCTCTTTGTAATCTCGTTGAAATTCAAGAAGAATCTTACATGTTGCTACATCATGGAGGCCTGCACCGTTCAACATGACTTGAAGATCATAAGAATCGTAGCCTGTCTCTTCGTCCTATGATACAGGGAACGTGAATATTATTCGATAAAGATACACAATAAATGAAAGGTTTAATTGAGTCGGTTTTACAACCAGTCATGTGGCCTAGTGGTAGAGTAACCGCCTCATGACTGGGAGGTCGCGGGTTCGAGCCCCGGCCGCGTCATACCAAAGACGTTAAAAAATGGAACATACTGCCTGCCAGCTTGGTACTCAGTATAAAT
>WUAP02138684.1:0-12600 GCA_015163945.2 Stichodactyla helianthus
TGTATTGAAGCTATACTAAGGCCAAGGAAATCAATGTTATGTCATTTTCTGTCTCTGACATTCTGGAATGAATAAGCAACAGCAAAAAAAATAACCACAAATAATCATCATTCCAGCCCCTGAGGGTGGGGGGAATTTCCATCTTAATTTTGCCCTGGGTACTGGGGGATTTATCTTAGATTAAGATGCCTCAATTGCTAATTCCCCCCACCATGTCCCGGGGGTGGGGTGTGGAATTAACTGACTAGTGCATAAATTTGATGACATTGCTTGCCAATAATTTCACAATAAATATGACAGCTGAATATAGCTTCAGTCATATTTATAAGAATTTTAAAAACAATTTACATACAATCATGTGGTTCAGTGGTCAAACACCCACAATGCATTAAACTGAGACTTCAAGGTACAGATTTGTAACAAAATACCCCACAGCATCGATTGAATGCACTTTGTTTGATCAGTGAAGCGATGTATGATACGTCACATCAATTAGGAATGGATTGGTAAATCCATAGTACTTAATACAAATTACTGTACTATATTTACCGTCTCGGAGGTTTGTATTTGTTTCGATATGTCAGTTGTTTAAGTGCATTTCCAGTATTTTCCAGGGTTTCAATCAAAGTATCTACTTGCTCTTGTGTTAAGACTATAGTCGGACTTTCTTGTCCTTTTCTTAATCTCCTTCTATCATCCGCACTGCAATTGCTTCTGCTGGACGAGAAGTCGCGTAAAGCATCGATTTCGTCGATACCGAGTTGATCCGCAAGCGTAGATAGTTTCGGCTCATCACTATCGTTAAAACAGCTTCCAGAGGCTCTCCTGTTGTCAATAAGAGGATGTCGAATCTCTGGGTTGTCTGACATGGCGTTTGAGAATTTCACTTTTACATTTGTAGATGCTTTTGGTTAATTGATACGTCCCTGGTTTCGTGGCGGTTCTTGATCAGAATTACCTGGCAGCGATCTTAATGAAATGGCATGTGACTTTTGCTTGTTATTCATCCGTGTTACGCAACTTAGGTACTGTTATACTGGTCATGTAATCATAAACAGCTGCAAACCTGAAACTTTGATCTTTGAGATCTATCATTTCTCAATCACCAAAAACCTTCCTAAAGATAATCAAGAGCTATAGCAATAAGAATGAACTCCAATTTTCCATGAACATGCTAGTAAGAAAATCGATACGTAAGATATCTTTTGTATACTTTGAAAATGAAAATGAAATATGAGAACAAAAACGTGCTAAAGGTTATACTTTCACCAACAAAGCTAAATCTGCACAGGCGTTATTCGTAGCTGCCGTGAGAGTCTGAGCCGAGAGGCGAACCCATCTCCCATGATGCATAGTGTGATATTTCATCACATTCAAGATGGCTGACACTCCAAAAAGAAGTTAAAAGATTCTCCTAGAAAATGGCTTTAAATGGCCTTAAAATGTCGCTATCATGAGCTAATTCCAAGCATCTAGAGAGAGGAAACATTGTTTTAACCTGTGGTACTGTTAAAATGATCAGGATAGGCGGTGTTTTTACGTGAGTATTTCTTAAAGTGCGACCTTCTTGTGAATGTCTTAACCATTCTTTGTACAAATACACATCTATCTATTCTTAATATAATCTGTTTATAGTCTTTTTTTCCATAAAAATGCCTACTCTAGGCAGCCAAGATTTCATGTTTTGAACTTTGGTGTTTATTGTTTATATTCCTGAGTACTTTATAGTTAAATAATGATGCGCTTTGATTGACAGTTTTTGTATATATTATCAATCCTTTGTCAAAGGTGTGAAAACTAGATCTTCATGCTTTTGGAATTTGTAATCATTGTAGATTAATAATCACGCATAAGGAATAACTTTCTGTTTAGATTTTAAAATTAAAAATGACAAAAGCACTAATGGGAAACATTGTTATTGTTATAATTATTACATTAAAAAACAACTATGTTTTATCATTTTTTCTTTGTATTATTCTAGGCAGAGGCAGTGCTATCAGTGTTTACAGAAAGCACCCATCACTGGTAGAGGATACCATAGAGCTGTTGGCAAGACTCATCTAGGATATAGTCCCATAAACCCTGTCTTCAATGGCTTCCAACAACGTTACTATTTTCACTCTATGCTTCGTATTAAAAACAAAAATGTTCGGCATTTTAAAATAATTGAAACAGACGTACATGCTTATATAACAAGGATATCAATTGGGAAAAGTCTTCGTGGACAAAGAACATTTACCACTCAGGTTATTAGGGCTGTTTTGCGTGTTGCTAGAATTCGATATGTGTTGCTCGGAGCTGCAGGAGCAGGAGCTGTAGGAGCAAAAATGGTAGGTGTTGGTAATGCCATGTACATTTACTGTCACTTTCTGAACAAAATCCTTTCTACAGAAACTGAAAATTTTGAAAAGTATATTAGCAGGACTTGAAGTTTTCAGAAACATTCATCACACAGTATTTTACACCTATTTTCATATATACCCAACCTAGATTACTAACCAAGTTCCAGGATGTCTGGGATTTTGGCTTCAAACCATCAATGGTTAAAAAAAAATCCCAGATATTTTGAATTTGGTTGGTTGTCTAGGTCATGTAATTATAAAATAGGTGTTAACACTGTGCAAAAAGCATATCAAAAAGCATATTGTCCTCAGGACTTCCAACATTCTCCATGGAATTCCTGTAATGAATGAATAAGAATTCCAATGTTCTCTCTACCCCTTGGAATTTTCATTTTCATTTCCAGTTCTGTTTGCCAGAGATTTGTTTATTTCCTGGAATTCCTCAAGGTCCCCATGCAGAAAATGTGTCTAACTTTTATGGCATATCATTTCAGAAATATGAAACATTAAAGGATAGATGGCAGAGTTTCCAGGAAAGTCTACCTGATAGTAGCTGGATAAAGAATTGGCTTCCAGATCAAGACAGCATCCCTGATCTTAGTAACTTCAAAACTTTGGTATCAAACTTCAGTTATAAAGAATATTTTGCCAATAGTTTGACTGATGGTAAGTCAGGAATCTGGTAATTATCATACTCATATTTTTACTTGGCTTAAATATAATGCAATCTCTGAATTTATCAATATACAAGTCATGTACAGCTATTTCAAAAAGGGTGATGGGGCAAATGGCAATTGCAATCAGTGATTGGCAGTTGGTAAGGTAAAATCACCAAGTAAAAAATGATACCTTTCCAATTGAAAAATCACAAGATGAGTGAGTTAATACTACTCACCATCTAAGGTCTTCACTGAATGGTGCAGACATTGCTAAGGTATCTATATGAAGAAATTCTTATTGTCCACAGTTCTTCTGGTAATGCAGTTGCCCTTTAAACCTTTTCAAAAAAGCTTTCTTTCATAGATGTTTAAAATTTAACTGTGCAAGCAATTCCCAAATCTTTAAGATTACATGTAACTCTTACATGTATTATGTTATATCATACATATGTATTATTTGAGTTACTATTTTCATCTTTATGTTTGATGTTATTTTGTTAAATTTATTGTATACTTGTAGGTAGGGATTCGTTGAGTAGGATGTTTGATCAAGTTGGAGGTTTTGTTGATGAGGTGTTTTCATCAGGTACAGTAGCAATACCAGTAATCTTTGGAGTATATGCTGGTATAGTGATTATAAAATTGATGTCTGTCCTTGCTACGACTTTGAATAATGATCATCTGTTTGATATGAGCATGATTGACATTCACTGGCATGGTTATGTAATGAAAAGTGCATGAATGGCCCATCTCCAAGTTCTCGAAAAAGATTAATGAAAGTAAAATCATGCAAAATCATGCTTTGTTGCATGAAACAACTGAATTGTTTTTTTGTCACTCTTTTCTCTTTGACTTGCTAGCAGTTCTCTCATAAAAATATTCTTTTAGCAACAGAAAAAGTCGGATGTTTGGAGCCACCAAGCATGATTTCACATGAAGCATTACATTCATGCATCTATTTTGAGAATTTGGAATTGGGCTATTTCTGCAGTCATAAAATCTGATCCTTTATTGATAGTGCATAAATACACTTTTACAAGATAGGTTATACATGTGATCTACCTTGTATGTTGTGGCATTAGTTAGTGACTTGATATAATTAGGAGTTGTGGTCATCATTTTGAGCCTTCCAAAAGGACAAGTCATCTAAAAATAGACAAAAGAAAGAGGGACGATCACCAAAAATTGTGCTGAGGCAGAATCAAATTAAATGCTCAAAAAAGAGGGGAGCATGAAAATTAAGTCCAAACCCACACAGAAGGTCATGATATTTTATTCCTGTTTCTGAGAAGGGTCACGTCATTTGTAGCTCTAAGTTTTAAATCTCCACTCTTTCCCCCCTGCCGTAACTACATACATGTATTGTAATTGGGCAATCACCACTAAAACAATGGGAATCCATTTCAGTGTTACTGCAGACCACACCATGTACATGCTGTAAGTTTGTACCATACAGTATGTTTCCCACTCATATAAACCACTCTTTGTGATTGAAGCAAGGACAACATCACCATCAACATTATCTTCAATCGAATATCTCTCAACTAAAGGATAAAACTGACCTTTTTAATAAATGTGAAACTCTTTAATTTTGTTTTTAAGTGCAAAAAGTTCTAACGATTTATAATTAATTTGATCATTCTTTCTTTGTCACTTGTCCTAGAAGCAAGCCCAGTAGTGACAGCAGCCATGAAGCAGGATCAGAACTCAGCAGACAGTACTAGAACAACTAGAACTCCTATGGAGAAGGTATTTTAAGCCTGGTCCTCACTAGCGACATAAGCATAAGCATCAGACTCAGTAGTGTACTGCTCATTAGCAGTGCTTGTCTTTTCTCACACCTTGGTGATAAATGCAATACTGAGTCTGTGTATGTTGCTTATGCTTATGCTTATGTCACTAGTGAGGACAGGGCTATAAGCAACACTGTTTGCAACTCACATTTCTAAGGGAGTTAGCAATTAATGCCAATCACATTGCTAAGCATCATTGCTCATCATATGATATTTTGATGCTGCACCATTGCAGACATGTCACAACAAGTCCGTGTCATACATTTTTCACAGTCATATACAGTAAAAGCACTTCCAACTGTAGGTTTTATGAGCAGATATCCAGGGCTCAAAATAACAGCCAGTCAGTGGCACTGCATTAATTTTAAGCTCGGACATACATCCTTCCATTCACTGATCAACATTTGGCTAGTCAATATGATCAAGAAGACTAAGAGGTGTTAGGCATTTGGTCTGATGTGTCAATTTTGACTGGACATTGTCCATTGACTAGCCATTATATACTGTAGAACAGATTTTGTATGACTGTAAAAAAGTCACAGCACGGTCAGTGCCGTAAGCGTTCCTTGTCGCGACCGTAATGTTTCCTAGAATTTTGAAGTTCCTTGCCCAGCTTTGACCATGTCTGTGCCTTCTTCGTGCAGCGACTATTTCACAGTCATACAAAATCTGCTCTGATTTTGAGTCTTGATATCATGTCACTGAAAACCTTATGCTGTATTCATAATGTGTGTAATGTAGTAACCATGTGTTATTGATCAATGAGTTGTATCTATGCTGGGATTGGTTTTATTCAAAATGTTTCTTATAATTGTTCAGATGCATGAAAGACTAGAAAAATCCCAAGATGAGCTCCTTGACTTACAGGTATCAGAAATTTTATTTTGAGAGTATTTTTTGAACACAGAAATGCTTCATTTAAATCTAAGTTGTTTGCTTTTATTTATAGCAACGATATCAGCGTGAAATAGAAAGGTTGGAAAAAGACAACCGAGGGCTAAGAAAGCAATTGATCATGCTGAAAGGGGAGACAATCGTTAAACCAAGGCACATGAAGGTGTGTAGTTCAAGTTGATTGCCTGTGTTGTCCAGCTGTATTGAAAAATACAGAGTTACCTGAGACACTGCTAGTTATTGAGCTGTTGTAATTTAATCATATATTTATGATATTCTATTCTGTAGAAGTCCTTGATTGACATGTATTCTGATGTACTGGACCTGTTAGCTGAGTATGATGTCAGTTACAATACCACTGACCACCTACCAAGGGTAAGTTATAATAAACAGCTTAGAAAGCCAAAAATGTAGTATTCACATAGTGTTGCCCATGTGTAATAATGTATCATGGGATACCATTTGAAATTAAGGCCATTAAATTATTTTCTCAAACTTTAGATTGTATGCTTTGACTTGGGAGGTTTCCAAGGGTCAGCTACCACTGTTTTGTAAGATTTATTCCAATTGGATCCCAGCTGTTACTCTTGAATACTAACCATTACAATTGAAATGTTTTGAATCTATTGTTTGGGGTGGGGGATCAGACAAGTTATTGCAAAAATCATGAAGTCTATCTAGATTCAAAACCTGAAGAATAAAAATAAAATGTGTTATTATTGGAATAAAACATGATTTAATTTTATCAGGTTGTTGTGGTTGGTGATCAGAGTGCTGGTAAGACCAGTGTACTTGAGATGGTAGCACAAGCTAGAATATTTCCCAGGTAAATTTTGAACCTCAATCATTTAGCTTTACCCTACTATATTTCAAGACTATTATCATAAAAACAGCTAAAATTAAAATTTTATTCTTCAGAGGTTCTGGTCAAATGATGACAAGAGCTCCAGTGATGGTACAGTATGATTAAGATTATGCAATGAAACATATCGTTTTACAAATTTAATAAGCATTACTTGCACAAACCCCTTGTACTTTGGGATAAAGGTATTAAAGATGCCTACACTGTAGGTGTCTGTTTCATCCTCCCAAAGTACAAGGGAAAAGAGGCCTCTGCTAGTATTGAGGGGATTATATTGTGCAATAAAGTGCAAAAAAAGAATCTCTTTCAAAATAGGTAACCTTAAGTGAAGGCCCAAACCATATCGCACAGTTTAAGGGCAGCTCGAGGGTTTTTGATCTGACACAAGAAAGTGAGGTAATTAATCTTAGAATGAATGTTATTGCTCTTGATTTTAGATAATAATATATAATATATTCATTTTTCTCATTTATTTTCAGCTGAGGGATTTAAGGCATGAAGTTGAAATTCGAATGAAAAACAGTGTGAAAGATGGACAGACTGTTAGTCCTGAGGTAAAATAATTTTACACTCATCCAGACATTCCAGCCACAAAACTTGAAAAACTAGTATTTCATTATTTCATAAAATGATTGTTGTGAGCTGTGGTCTGCCTTGGAGAAACAAATTAATGGCACCGATCAATACCAGTTTAGCCTAGAATTGACTGTGCTTGCAGTATGCCATTATTAAGTGAATATTCATAGCTCTCACCCCTCCAAACTCCCCCCCCCCCCACCCCACATCCACACACAGAAGAAATGAATGCAAAATGTTTATAAGCAAAAGGGTTAAAGTTTACATTTGTAAATGGTATAATTCCTTTCCTTGTCTTTCAAGGTGATCTCTATGATTGTCAAAGGACCAGGACTCCATAGAATGGTCTTGGTTGATTTGCCAGGAATTATTGGGGTATGTTAGTATATAGTATAGGTTAAATGCAAGCTACAGTGTATCTTTTATTTCTTGGAATTCTGTCATATTATATGCAAACTCTAATATGCAGCTCCTTAAACATGCTTTGGTCCTTTGCTATTAACTTGTTACCTTATTTCTTAAAACAAGATGAATCATTTGATCCTCCATGCACAAATTCTTTTTTTTTTTTTATTCATTAACCCATTTGTTTGCTTACTAGACTACTACATCTGGCATGGCTGAGAACACCAAGAATGACATTGTAGAGATAAGCAGGTACAGGTTAATCTTTTAGATGTATAAATTGTATTTTATTGATAAAATTAGTTTTTTCTTTTTCTGCATACACTATAACAATCTTTCCCCCCTCAATTTATAGGAGATACATGCAAAATCCTAATGCTATTATTTTGTGTATCCAAGGTAAGAAAATGTACTTAAAATCAAATGAAAATAAAACTTTTTGATCATTTGATACACAGTATTGATATATTAGTAAAGAGTGGATTTCATATGAGTAGGAATGCCACAATAAATATGCATCTGTGCTGTAGCAATACTTTACCATAACAGTAACTATGTGCCATGATTGGATGATTCACCAATGAAAATGGGAAGCCATTTCAGTGCTACGGCACAATGTTCTTTGTACATGCTGTAAGTCAGTACCGTCAGACTTGTGCAATAACTGCTCTAGTACATGTACAGTCTGTGTGCACATTGTCTGTTTTAAGTTATAAGCAAGTTGTAGACACTACTCCAGGTGATCCACAAGCTATCCTACAATCTGACTTCTGTGCCTGTATGATTTCAGATGGTTCAATAGATGCTGAACGCAGCAATGTTACTGATTTAGTGAGTTCCATGGATCCTCAAGGGAAAAGGACAATATTTGTGCTAACCAAGGTGGATTTGGCAGAGGCTAATGAAACATGCCCTAGCAGGGTGAGTTATTCACCTAGACTTTGTATCAAGTACCCAAATTGCCTACAAAGATACGTATGTGTGTACATGTATCTATCTTAGTTGAGAAACAATTTTAATAATGCTAAAATTTTTTAAATGCTTAAGACTGAGGCATGGTTATAGGGGAATTTTTGACAGGAGATTGCATGGGAAAAGCAGTAGTAAATTTGGGTAATAATCACCATTATAATATCTAACCAAAATATAAAATGAGCTGTGAATTGGTTGATTTGCATGCTCAAGCCTGCATTCATTTCACTACTTGGCTATGCCTGATGCTACTCTTGTGCTTCTTTTGTGCTCAAGTAGCCTAGCATATACTGAATGCCAATATGGCATCCTATTAGAATTGCTATTGTTCTGGACTAACTAGCCTCGTGTTTAAGTGTAAACACAAATTACCAGTAATAGGGTTTTCATGTGTATGAGAGGCTAGTGAGTCCAGAACAACAGCAATTCTAGTTGGATACCATATTGGCATTCAGTGTATGCTAAGCACGAACCATTTCTTCATTGATTTCTTTTTGGTCTGTCACTTCTTTAACCCTTTCCTTGGTTACATTCACTGTCTTTTTACAGATCAAACAGATTCTTGAGGGAGAACTTTTCCCAATGAAAGCTCTTGGTTACTTTGCTGTGGTCACTGGCACAGGTGAGCTCATTTTTTTCTCTAAAAAGCATATCTTTTCATCAAGAGAAAAACTCCAATTTCTTTTTTCCACGGAATGTAGGAAATACAAGTGAGAGTATCGAAAGTATTCGTAACAATGAGGAAGAATTTTTCAGAAATTCCAAATTCTTCAAGTAAGTGAAATTTATGCTAACTGATAGAAAATGTGTTCTATTCATTAAACAATCTTTGAATAATCTTGCTAATATACTGTATTTAACTATGAAGATCTGGGGTCTTCAAAGCCAATCAGATGACGACACAAAACCTCAGCTTTGCTGTTTCGCACTGCTTCTGGAAAATGGTCAAGGAATCGATAGAACAGCAGGCAGATGCATATAAAGGTATAATAAAAATCTACAATAATTGTTATTATATTAGTGTTGTAAGTCAATTGTGAATAACAGCAATGATTTCTTGGGTTTCTAGCCAAGAGGTTTAACCTGGAAACTGAGTGGAAAAATCACTTTCCAAGATTAAGAGAACTAGATAGAGTAAGTGATTGTTTCTTTATTTGGATGATAATAAGGATAATGGTGATTGTCATGGTCATTGTCATACATGTATATAAAAAGAAAAAATGCATGAATAATTAATGAGGGGAACACAATAGAAATCATAGACTGTGGAGAAGGTTTTGAATCTAGATGTTTTTTAGGCTGTTCAATAAACTCGCAGATCATGCTTTATCAGGTCAAAATTCACTTGGCTACACCTCATATTTTAAACCTGATAAAACACTCCTGCTCATTTATTAAACAGTACATAAAGATGTTGATGTAGTTTTGAGTGTCAAGAGATGGGGTCACCATATTTGTTATGTTTAATAAGGTCTAACCATTTGCAAATGTAATAGCCTACTTCTGAGAGATGCTCCACATCACACAAAAAGGTTTCAATGTGAGGCTTCATGCATAATGCTCAATGATCCATAACATGAGAAAAATATAGATCTAATTTAGCACAAAGCCTCATACTGAAACCTTTGTGCATGACAAGTACAGTAAAGCATATGTGCATCGATGAAGTGGGCTATTACGAAGGAAGCACCTTCTCAGTTATTTTAAGACCTTACATGTAGGTGTTGATTAGGCAAAGAATTCAACCCATGACATCATTCATAAAAGAATGATAATCAACCAACAGAGCCAACTGGGTGACAGATAACTTTTTTTTAAATAACAAAACTTCCATTTTATAGAGTGAGTTGTTTGACAAAGCAAGAGGTGAAATCCTGGATGAAGTTCTCAGTCTTGGTGACATCAGTCCTCAACAGTGGGAAGAAATCCTCTCTGATCGCTTGTGGAGCAACATTTCTTCACATTTTATAGAAGAAATTTATCTCCCTGCAGCCCAGACTTGTGACGCTAGCAATTTTAACACGGCAGTGGAAATCAAACTTAAACAATGGGCTGACCAACAGTTACCTGAAATGTCTGTACAGGTAAGCTGATTTCATACTTGTCACTGTTTAGGCAGATATTCCTGCAAATTCCATTCCAGTGCCATTATAAAATTAAGCTGAAATTTTCATTGCAATTTTAGACAATGATTATTGCATAACTGGTATGACTTCTCATGGCAGCTTGCACAGATTTTTCACATGATCACCATTACCAAGTCCTGTGATCCAATATTTTTTATTTGTTGATTAATTCTTTGTTTGCATTTTATATTGTTAGGTTGGCTGGGAAACACTCTTTGAAGAATTTGATAAAGCAAAAGAGGTGAACAGAAAAAGATAATCTCTGTAGTTGTTGTTTTTTTCCTTCTTAAATTTAATTAATTTTCTTGATTATACTGCAGGCAACCAAAGAAGCAAAGCTGTCAAAAGGAAACCAGGTCCACCTTTTTGAGGAACTCAAGGCTGAAGTGGCAGGTGAATGTAAAAAGAGTCATTTATGGCAACCAAAGGCAAAGGATAGCTTGGTAAGAAAGACCAGACTATGATGAAAACCATATGGATGAATGTAATTTTATATAATGGACCGTTCTCTTTCCTAGCCTGCATAGCATTATGAGGATTTTGGGATTGGGTTGGGAATGAAGACTTGTGCCAAACCCCTCATATTACTAGAGTTAGTCTGACTGACCCTTTCCCAGTGTTTCTTTGCACTAATAAAATTTCAGTATGTGTCATGGTAGTAACATATAGTATTGGTATAATGCAATAATGCTTTACATGTATGGTAGCCAATCATCACCATTGAATGTTGGCTTGATTGTGTTATATTCTAGCGTGTTATCCAGTTGACTGCACTGGAAGACTGGTCTGTTGCCGACAAACAACAGTGGGATAATGCTGTCAGGTTTATGGAAATCACATTACAGGACAAATTAAATGAAAGTGAGTTGCTACTAAGAGAGGGGTGGGTGGGTAGGTAGGGGGTTAAGGTGGGTGACTAGCCATGCTCCTATGGGATAGACCTTTATAACATGAACATAAATATGAGTCCTAGGGGGGTCAGAATCAAAAATGGAGGTGAAGTTGACTAACATTGTCTTTTCATCTCACAAATGTTGTACAGCTGAACTATAATAGGAATATTAAACTTGACTTTCAGTGAACTTTGCTTCAGATTAAGGATACACAAGACACAATCGAGACGGTTTTTTTGAAGGTTAAAGCGCGTTTGATTTTAATAAAATTCCCCATAAAGTATACATTTTCTGAAAGCTTAAAGACCAAAAATTGCATATTTGATCTCATATTTTGGAAAAAATGATTCATTTTGAAAAAATCGCGCTTTAATTAAT
The DNA here is from genome assembly GCA_015163945.2 of Stichodactyla helianthus. Lineage (NCBI taxonomy): Eukaryota > Metazoa > Cnidaria > Anthozoa > Actiniaria > Stichodactylidae > Stichodactyla > Stichodactyla helianthus. Next base: position 11,901 of record WUAP02138684.1, read on the forward strand.
CGCGTTATGGGTCGACGCGAGATGTTTGTTCTCGCTCTGGTTACCGTAGACGGATCCGTTTTTGTTTTTGTTTTTTTTTTTTGCATCTTATTACACGTATGTTGGTCTACCAAAGTGTTATGCCAAATTTCACCGTAATTGATCAAAAAGCGAGTGAAAATAAACCTTCTGAAAATGGGTATTTTATCAAAAACTACTATTGCGAAAAACGCGTTTAAAGCGCGATTTTTTCAAAGTGAATCAAATATGCAATCTTTGGTCTTTAAGCTTTCAGAAAATGTATACTTTATGGGGAATTTTATTAAAATCAAACGCGCTATGAGCTTTCAATAAAACCGTCTCGATTGTGTCCTGTGTATCCTTAACTCCTTTATTGCCAGTTTTACTGGCTTTAATATGACATTATAAAGCTAGCTGTAGTACCAAATCAAGGTTTCCATGGACTGTTCACTGAAAATCTGAAAGTTTTGATCTTCTACAGAAAATTTGACTTTATTTTCTGCCATAACTGCAGTCTTTCAATTTACATGACATGAAGTCATGGCCCTTAGACCTCGTTTTCATGTTTATGTCGCGAAGGTCTATCCTAAAGAAATATATATATATGCTATTAAACGGCTTAGGTCGGTCTGTATTGAGAAAATATTTGCCCGAGGTCTTGAAAACGTTTTCAAGACCGAGGGCAAATATTTTCTCAATA
>WUAP02138695.1:0-12595 GCA_015163945.2 Stichodactyla helianthus
TTCACTATTGTCGTGGCCGCGCGCATAAAATAGTTTAGGAGACTGGGTTCTAGGAACGTTTCATTTTGGCAAACAATACTTTGCGCGTCGCGAGGCGAAATCAGCTGGTACGGTCAAGAGTGTGTTCAGAGATGACCCTAACAGCGGCTGCGCAGGAGACTAACAATTTACACTTTCCTTCATATTTCATCAGGTATTATTTAAGAAAGTTGTAGGTGATGCCACTGCGTCCCAAGTCTCCCTCTTTCTTTCCTGTCTGGGAGTACTGAGTACCATATTTCTTTGGCCAATCATTTTGCTGGTCTATTTCACCAAGTATGAATTAATCGAGTGGAGTCACCTGCCTTGGTTATATCTTTGTGGTACAGCACTTTTGAATTTGCTATTCAACTTCTTTATTAATTTTGGAATTGCTTTGACGTACCCTTATTCATCTCTCTTGGTATCGTGTTGGGAATACCAGTGAACGCTCTAGCGGATGCTGTTATTCGAGGAAAGGATTTCGGTATCCTAAAGATCGTTGCGGCAGCTCTTATTATCACTGGTTTCTCATTTTTGCTTATTTCTAATATGTATGAGGATAGATTACTGACCAAGTTGTGCTGTAGAAATGCAAGGAATACGGCAGTTGACGAAAGATCTAAACTCATCTCACAGATTGGAAAGCAAGAACAGCTAATTCAATCATGACTGATCATGAGCACATAGTTGGCATACGACGACAGCTCATGGCAGATGGAGAAAAAATCCAGACAGTGTCCATAGTGTCTGGACTATGGGCCCTGTCTACACCCTCCTTTGGTATAGTTTAAGTAATAGCCAGCAGTCTTTTCACTTATTCTGGTTCCACCTTATTAATATATTGACTATTTTAAGAAAATATTATTAGAAACTAGAATGCCAAATATAGTTTAGCTTTTTTTTTTATCAAATTACTTAGTTTTCTCATTGGTGCAATTAAAGAATCTTTGCCGTAGCTTGATGCACTGCTACATGGTCAATTAATAAAATAATAATAATAATAATAATAATAATAATAATAATAATAATAATAATAAACAGAATAGCAGCCACAATGAATGTACATAGTATTTATATGAACTTATCATAGCTCAATAAAATTACATACTTTGCCATTCAAGGCAATACAAGGATTTTGTATTACATCAACTAAATTACAGAACAACTCAATCAACCCAATGAATTTACAATAATCTATACACTTTTTGTATTGAAAAATTAGAATTCCAAGAGAGTATCAGGCTTAGTTGTAAGACAAACAGAAAACAGAATATCTAAATCACATTTTCACAATAACATGTAATATCAACATTAAGTAAAATGTCAGTTGAATGATATGGAATAGTAAAAAAAATTCCAGGGAGGGTTGGGTGTGTTACAGTACATTATGGAAGCAATCAAGCAAACAAATAGATATAATTCCTTTTACAGCCAAATAGATTAGTTTTCTAACTAAATTAAGTTGGCAAAACTTGAATCTGGTGATTGATGAGACTTGTTGCATCTGAAGGTTGTTCATACTGTAAAGTCACATCTGTCAACAGCAGACATGAGGGAAGGTAGAACTGCTTGATAAGGAACTTTCTCTGTTAATATTGATGAGCTGAACTAGAATGCTACAAAGGATTAATGCAATCAGTGAAAGATTCCCTCTTTTCCACTAAAAAACAATCATTTTGAAGTACCTGTTAGTGCTTCCTGAGCAAAATATTTGACATCAACATCAGCGTCAGCATTGAGCTTGTCCAAACATGGCTTGATCTGTCCTTGAATAGTTCTGCAATCCATCACAACAGAATCAATTACTGGTTTGAATGATGAAAAAATCACTACATGGAAAAGATATATTAAGAATTTATTGGGGATTTGTATTTTATATGCTAAACTTACGATGCATCCATAAGTGGCCCAATTTTCTGAAGAGTCTTAGCAACATTGAAACGAACATTAGCAACTGTATCCTTGGATAAATTAAGGACAACAGGCAGCATAAGGTTGACAGCATTCTCTGGACCACATACTTCTGCCAAAACCTGTATTAATAAAAGTCAGTACAAAATAAATGGGCTTGAATAAAAACATGCCTATCATAGTCATGGTTTAATGATCACTAAAACCACCACCACTATCATCACCATCATCATTACCAATATTACCAACACCAACACCATCACCTATACCATCACCGTCATCATTACCAACATTACCATCACTAACATTACCATCATCATCATCGTCACCATCATCATCAGCACCACCACCACTATCATCATCATCATCATCATCAGTTTCATTCTCTTTTCAATGTTACTTACACTGACAGAATGCAGAGTTGTGAGGCGGTGAAGATAGTTAGGTTCTCTTGCCATTGCGAGTACTTTAGGTATGACTTTAGCCTTTTGATATAAAAATCATGTCAAGTACTAGTGCAGACATATATAACTGTAAAATAACAAATTTCTAGCATGCATTATGATTGGTTAACTGCTATGTTTACATGAGACCAATATCACATGGCTTGCTTCTCTTTATTTTACAAAACAAATATAAAATGTTTTTTTCTGTGTGATATTCATCTAATATAACACTTGGGATAGTTTGGGAGAAGTCTCAAGCTCTGTGTAAAACCTTGCCTAGGGCTGGGTTTTACACAACAGCTCTCGACTTCTCCCAAACTTCTTATGTGATATTGGACTGATACCACAAGGAATAACATCTAATATTTGTATAATGCACTAAATCAATACCTGTGCCCATTCTGATCCAAATTTTTCCACAAGACTCTTCAAGTTAAGTGCTGCAGCCTCCCGTATTGCACACACATGGTCAACCAACCAAGTCATACACAGATTGTTGAGCTTTTCATCAAAGAATTCTACTCCCAGTTGACCAGCAAGAAGTGGCATGTATTCTATAATAGCTAGCCTCACACGCCATTTGGTATCCTCTGCAAGCTCTACGATGGCTGGAAGCAGTGACTGTGACAGCTGGTGTACTCCAATTACTAGTGAATAAATGAATAAATAATCACAAATATGTAAACAAACACTATAAACAACAACAATTCTCAATTTAAGATTGTTTTTACCTTGATTTACACAATCCAAATTAGATATGATATTAAGTCGAACCTCAGGAAACTACAATAGAAAATATAATACTCACATATTTGACAATCATTAACTATTTGCTTGATGACTCACAGAGCTGATTAAACATGACCTATCATTGCACAAACAGCCAACCAACCAATATGATATCATTACTATATTTGTTGCCTACCTCATCTTTAAGCATGGTTAAAAAGAGGGGCAGGAGGTGTTCTATTGTACTGTAGGATATAGAAAGACAATATTGTGGTTAATATTAGAGCAGATTTCTTATGACTGTGAAAAGGTTGCAGCACAAACATGGTTGTGACATGGTCAAGGCACAGCAAGGCACATCACAATTCTAGAAAACATTACAGTCAAGGCAAGACAAGCTTTCAGCACTGACCATGCTATGACCTTTTCAGTCATACAAAATCTGCTCTATTAACAAGATGAAACTAGATCATGAGCTGTGTTTAATGATACATGATAAATGTGTGTGATGTCTATTATGTGACAGAAACTCACTTCTCTTTCCCTAGGAGTGGTGATAGACCCATAATAACAGATGCTAATGCTGATTTAACATGTTGGTTGGGATCAACTACTAAATCCTGAAATCAATAAGTACAGTACAATTCATTTAACCATTACCAAGAAAGATAAAGTATCAATATTTTATGACTACTGCTATACAGTTTTTTTTGGGGGGGGGATTGAGACTGGGGAAAATGGTGCAGCTTTTGTATTATGTACACACACAGCCATGTAATCAACCAAGTAACTGAACTCCTCTAAACTTGTATTTACCTTTACACATGGAAGAATATTGGTCATTAGGACATTTTCTCTGATCTCAGGTGACAAACTCTCACAGAAGTCTGTAATACATAAGAATAATTATCGTCACAAGCATGAGCTAACTTAAAAAACACCAGGCAAAACCTCATTACCTTTAACTTTTCCAGCTGCTGCGGCACGAACCTCAGCTTCACAGTCCTTGAGGAGTAATTGGAATGCAAGGACTAGATCATTTTGGGTTATCTCTGGTCCAACTGCCTTTTGTAACTAAGAAAAAACAATATCAGTTAAATTATCATTATCTGAGATTCCATCAGAAGCATATATTTCTACAGCAACTTACTTCGGTATACTTGTCTGCAATCATATAACGAACCCTCCAGGATTTATCCTGAAATAAGAAAAATTATGTTTATCCACCAATAATTAAAATCATAAAGGTAAAATAATCAAAGTTATACTTACAAAAGCTGAAGTTTTGACGATGGGCATAAGTAAAGCTTCTTTATCTTCATTTGGGAGAGTAGATGCTATCTGTGGACAGTTTTCAACTGCAAGAATTCGAACTGAATCTTGCTCATCAGATGCAAGATTGTTGAACATAGGCATCAAGTCAGATTTAATGAATTCCAACTCCATTACTTTTGCAAATTCCTGGAAAATAAACATAAATCAATATACAGTGTACAGTATACAGTATGATCACCCCAAATGACTGAAGAAGAGTGGTTTTAATTATAAGAAAGATTAAAACCTCTGATACTTAGATACTTACTCCTATTTTGCCAGCAGCCGCTCGTCGTACCATAGGAGTGTCGTCATTGCATAAATTACGAAACATTCTAATAGAAATCAATTATAGAAAGTTATTTTGTTCATCTCTTTAGTAGATACATAAATGTTTTAATAGATATTGACAAGCTCACCCTCTGAGTTCTGCTTTCAAGTTTGAATTTACACGAGGGTAGCATACTGAGAAAAGACCACATGCAGATGTCCTAAGAGTAAACCAGTCCCCTGAAAAAAACAACAAGTATAGGTTATCGCCTTGCTATATAATAAACATCTTATTAACCTCTCTTGCTTGGTCTACATGTGAGTTATTGGACCTCTAATTTCCAATTATTTATGGCCCGTGCACTAAGGCCATAAGGCATTGGAAAAAACTTGGTCCATAACATTGGGCATGCCACAGTTAAATAAGAGGTATTACGCTTACCTTGTGCCAATCTTTTGACCAAAGGAACATACTGGTTTTCCAAATCCTGTGTAGAAAGATCCCCAGCAATTGTCCGTAGAGATTCCACAGCCTGCATCAAAAGAACACATTAGGTGTTTTCAAATAAATGGTAAAAAGCTATAACATTCTTATCTTAAATTGAAAAGGTCATTTTTAAAATACATATTATATGATCTTACCTTATCCCTGACAACTGTTTCCTCTACAACTGCAAGATTTTCCAGAGGTGGCTAAAATGTGATATGAATATCAATTGATTTAAGATAGATAAATCATAAGCACTTCTAATTAGAAAATCACAAAGTTAAACTTATGCAGAAGGCAAAATTAATCTGACCATCATGAAAAATCCATTTCTTAGGAAATAGTTGGTCCACAGAGAACTAATTACATAGATTGGTAGTTTTCCCAGCCGCCAATCAATACAAGAATGATTTTTCTTATCATCGATACACTTGTTTAGAACTGTTATCCCATTTTATATTACCTCTTTAGATAAAAGATTGAAGGTTATTTTTGTTCAATAAAAGTGGAGATAACATTAGCATACCAGTAAACAATGTGCATGTTCTGGTCCACCAACTAAAGGAATAAAACTGCCAAGCTGAAAATAACAAATTAAAAGGTATGAATATCAAAATTATTTGATTTCAAAATCTATATTAATATGTAGCCACTTTGATGAATTCATGAGAAAACTCAAGCACACAGCACAGTCATATATTGCAGTATACAAATTCACTCAACCAGTCACAACAGCTTTGAAAAAGAGGCATGCCACATTGCCAAAAGAAAGAACATTTTATTCAATAGAAACAAGGGTAGGATTCTACCTCCAACTTATTTAAGTTTGCTAGGTGATTGATTTACTGAGTGCAATTTTGTAACGTCATAGCTAATGCACATGCTCATTGTTTTGATGGCGAAGTTTCTTGTAAACTGTAACAAAATTTCCATCGTAACCCTGAAGATGACCGTGTAGGTCGAAAGCCCGGTTGAATCAAATAATTTAATACCAAGGTTGATGAAACTAGTCTATAATGGAGCTTTGAAAAAGTTTTGTCTAAAGGGGAAAAATCAGGCAACTTCACAGTAGCTGTAGACATATCACATCTTCCCAAAAATATATCTGTATCTGAATGTTTTGACTGAATGAATGAATACAATAGGAGTACTATCAAGTGCTTCCTGATATACAATAACTGCATTGCAATATATTTTCATGCATGAAAAGAACATGAAAAATGTTATACCTGCTCAGCTAATGCTAACAAGACTTCATCTTCATCATATATTGTGTCTATAGAAAAAAAGACAAGACAAGATGAATATTAGATGTATTTTAAATTAGAATTAGATGAAGTGGTTTAAGATTGAAATGTGATTGTACAGGTGAGTGTAGATGAAATGGTTTGTTATACATTTCATATGAGTGGGCAACGCTACAGCACATTCTTAGCTGTATCATGGTAGTAATGTACTTTACTGGAACACTAACTACGCATTGTAACTGGACAATTCACCTGAAAACAATGGGAAGCCATTTCATTTTTATGGCAGACTACTATGTACTGCTGTAAGTTGATTCTGTAAGCTTCCCACTCGTACAAAAACTGTTCCATTGCGCGATATCATTGAAAATTTGACTTTTAAACTTTTTTCTAAATCACAATAAACTGGAAATCTTAATTTAATAATGCAATTATTATTTAAATGGTGACAATAGTTATACCACAAAATAAAAAATAAACTAATTCTAGTTTAGAATCTACACAAATATTTAGACAAAGAGTTTATATTGCACTACTCTTTCACAGATTTTTTCAAGTATGATAAAATAGTGTTTTTCTGTAATAAGACATTAGAACACAATGGCAAATAACGGAAAAGGAACAGATTCATTTACAATGCACATGTCAAAATGCTATAAACAAATATATTCTTTGCAAAAAGACGACAATATCCATAGGATAATCCAGGAAAATGGAATGGAGATTAAAGCAAATTGCAAAGAGATGACTGACTTGATATTAATGTACTCAATATTGTACATAAAACTTAATGGAATATGGATACAGAAAGCTGTATGAATTCCTCTGCAGAATGGGTCAAAAAAGCTCCTAAACCAGATTTTTATAACATCCATTAAACCTTTCATGTAAAACAGCAAATCATCTGACAACATTTGCATATGGTTTTCTTAACTTCTTGGTAATTTCTAAACCGAAACTCGCATTTTTACAGTAGAATGTAATCCCAGTCATCTCAAATATACACCGGTTGATCGCCTATCCGAGTCTTTGTCGTAAGTATTGAGTCTATTACGCTTTAAATCCACACACGTACTACTACTAGTTTACCTAGAATCATACTTGAGCAAAATATAATAATTTTACCTGTAAGAAATGGGATTAATTCGCTTCTTGTTCTCTCCACACCTAAAGCCAAAGCTATGGTAGACAATTTCTTGATTGAATTCAGCCTCAACTGAAGACGAAAAGGAGCGAGAATAAAACATTAAACCAAGGAGAAGAACGCTGAATTCAGTCAAAATACATAGCTTAAGAATTGATCTTTAATATTACATACTTGTACATCTTCATTTCGTAGTTCATCGATAAGAACTGCGATAGGATAGAGCGAGTCATCTCCTTCACTGGACGCCATATTGAAATCTTTCTTTCTACTGACACTCGGTTAGTTCGCTGTACTGGGGGCCTCGTTAGCAACTGAAGGGCTACAGAACCGGGGGAGGTATGACAACTGACAGTTTAATAAGAAAAATACTTGCCCTCTAAAACACAAATTCTTTTGCTTAACAAAACCCCAAAATATAATCAGTAAACCCTAGAGTACCTTTTGCCGTTTCTGATATTAGCAAATCTAGCAAAAAAATCATAGAAGGTCAATTTTTTTTGAACAAATATTTATTTTCTATTCCTAAGATGCTGCAAATTAAAAACACAGATTTTAAATATACATTTACAAAATTATCTTGCGTCTTTTTCTTTATAAGAAGGATATTTTTTTACATCTAATTTCTTGACACGTTAACTTAATTCCATGGTAGGCTATCTGCTCCCCCCTGATAAAAGCGTCAAAGAACGCGCCTCAGCCCAGTCTCCTCACGGTAGTATCAACATGGCGGATGGTTTTGTACACAAACAAACGTTGATGCTGTCACCAAGCTGTATTCTTTATTTCTAAAGCTTTTATAGTCGTCAAACAAATGACAATGAACCGAGGCCACCATATTTATTATGAGAAAACAGGCCAAGCTCCATCACCGAGTAAAGATTTCCACCAATTGATCGTGCAAGATCATGAAGTCATCTGGAGAACTTGGAAGATCTCACTACGAAAAGACCTCAAGACTATCCCTCCCTCACAGAAAAAAATACCATGGGGAGATTTTGATTATGATGATATCACTCAATTGGACATAGCCAGAGTGTTTGGGGAAGATATTTTGCGTCTTGTGCATGGTTTGGTGTGTGGAGACTGGCTTGTTCGTTTACCTCAAAGCGTTGTTGTTCACATTGCAAGCTATCTTGACCTTGTTGACATAGCGAGATTGGGATCGCTTTGCAAGTTTCTGAGAAAAGTTTGCTCCAGTGACGAGCTTTGGGAGCTAATCTACCGTAAACACTGCGACACCGTTACAGAGGATATCCAAGAATTAGCGCGCGAGGTTGGATGGAAGAAAACCTTTTTCACAAATAAATTACAGTTACAAGTTCAAGTAAGAAGGAGGAAAGAAAAGAGCATCACAGATCTAAAGCAAAGGGCTGCACAACTAGCTCACCAGGGAGAGCCTAACAGTACAACTGGAACAGCTTTCTTGACCCAGACTAATGACTAATATATTGATAGCATATTAATGGTTAATATATTGGTCATAACATACTGTACTGACTATATTTTGCAGTAAAGTCAGAGAAAGTGAGGTGCTCCCTTTGTACTTTTTCTAATTTCCTCTAGTTATTATTAGGAAAAATAATTATGCAAATGACAACAGACATAATCAAAAAGCTTTGAATTGTGTCAATATATGAGTATGTGTTGTGTTCACAGTAGAGTGCATACTATATATCAGTGAAACAATTACTAATTATTTAGAGTGTAATAGTATTTATAGTTATCAACTACTTAGCTATTGACTAACTAAGAATTCGCTCATGCATGAACCACACAAAGAAACAGAAAGATCGCTTGAGGTATGTTGCTTTGGTTCTCACTGTTATGCTCCAGTGATATCTACTAGTTTGTACAAAATAGTTCAGTTAGACAATATATTTAGTTTTATTTCATGGATATATGCTGTGCACTCTAACACATGATGTCAACAAAATAATGCAAACAGCAAACAGCAATTTTAATATTGACTTGGATACTGACTACTCTATATAAAGTAGTTTCTATAAGTCTGCAAAAAGCATTAGCGGTAGACATGTGTTAGGCATCTGTTTACCATATTACAGTGTGTAAGATTTGTGCATGTCCAATCAGAAAGTTGGGAAATGTTTCTCTCTCACTCTCGTCAAATAAAACAATATATTTTCTGTAGAATTGTTAGTTTTTTAAAAGCTAATACAACATGCTAGGTGTGTGCTTATGAAGTGCTAATATTGGTGTTTATCATACAGTCTTATTGTATTATCCAAGTGTGTTCAAATTTTTGATTCTATATTTTGTCAGGAAGTTTAAGATTTTAAAAGTTGGAATAAATTCAAATCATGTTATGTGTCTATGATTCTAGTTTGTGGACATGATCTCCTTGACCCTGATGATATAAGCATTTTCCATTGGGTATTGTATGCATTTGTGCTTATAGCCCCCCCCAATAACTTTGCCGCCATTTTGAATTTTGAATTACTTATTTACTATTGATATACAAATACGGTGTTTATATATCAATAGTAATACCAAGTTATCCAAAGCTACTCCCACCTTCGGCAGTCGTTAACCATCTCTCCCCCGCCCCGCCCCAATAAAAATTACGTTCCGTGGACCCTCTAAACGCGTCCGAAGAGAGCAATATTCTACAGGAAGAGAACATTCCAGGAGCAAAAATTTCTAGACAGTCAATAGAATAGAGTAGTGTGGTTCAGTAAATGGCTACGGTGAAGAGGAGCAATTTAAATAACTTCAGGCAAACGTTTGTCTTGATTGCTGCATTTAAGATCACACGCAAAAAAGAAAGGGGGAAAAAACAGAAAAAAAAAGAACTGAAAAATGTGACCCTTTCGGGATTCGAACCCGGGTCTGCCATGATAATTTATGCAAAAACAACCGTGAACACACTAGCCATACTCCCGAGACATTCCCTTGAAAGCTGAGGCGCAGTATGGATTTCCGAGCTTTACCGGCGATTAAGTGCCGTTCCGTCATCTTAGGGGTTAGAGAATCTTTGCCGAAGCATCAAGGGAGAGGCTGGCCGGTCCCCAGACCATATACGACCAACCCCTTGCCCTAACCACGGTTCACATGGATTTGAAATAAAAAAATAATCGAGTCCATCTGGTGCATTGTTTTGGCCGGTATTGATGTGCTAATTCTCTGAAAGCGATGGACGAGTGGACTAATGCATTGTGCTTAGAAGACGGTCAAGGCCGTGGGAAAGGGTTATTACTTGGATGGGTAACCACTGATAATTTTTTGGTGAATTCAGAAATATTTTTCTCTTTTCTCTTTTCTCTGTTCTTTCTTTCTTTTTATCTTCAAATTAAACTTTCTTTCTTGCGGGGAAAAAATAGTAATAAAAAATTAGAATGAAAAAAAGTGATCGGCCTACTATAGGAATTGCACCGACCTACTACAGGAATTACACCGACCTACTACAGGAATTACACCGACCTACTACAGGAATTGCACCGACCTACTATAGGAATTGCACCGACCTACTTGAATTACTTATTTACCATTTATATATAAAAACCAAGTTATCCTTCGGCAGTCGTTATCCCTCCCAATCAAAATTACCCTCGTGGTCCCTGGTGTAGAGAAGAATGAGGGTTGAATTAGGAGTACCCTAAGTGCTAAAAGTCCTTTTGCTCTAGCTATAGGTGGGTGGGGCCACAGGAGCCAAAGAGTGTGACGCTGCAAGAAAACTTCTGGTGCACTTTGTAACCTATGTAATGACTCAAAACTACTGGTCAACCGCCAAGCGTCAAATCAGTCACATCATCAACCATCTTAAAGATCGCCATCTTTAGCTCGCGCATACAGAAGACAAAGTCAAGAATAACCATCATGGATGCCAATCTAATGTCTCTTCCTAAAAAAGGGTGATCGAACCTACTGCATTATAACATTCAAGCTCTAACTAACAAGCTGAATGAAATCAAGATCTTATTACTGAACTTTTCAAAACAACGAAATGGGAAACCTAATGTCATCTTTGGGATGTCTGAAACAAATCTGAACCCATCTTGGAATGATACCAGTCTTTCAATTGTATCATACACCATCATTAGAAAAGACCGTCAAGAAAAGAAAGGTGGTGGACTTCTGGTGTATTTAAGTATTTAAGTATTGTAACGTGTAATTTTCTTTTGTTCATTTATTTATCTATTGTATTCACTTATTTCTTATCTTTTTCTTTGAGGGCCATAAGTTAGATAAATGTAAGGTTAATTATGTTACCCTCATTAAATAATTAACACTTATTTACTGGGACCACAAAACATACTGCTTTCCCGAGGTCCCAGTAAATAAGTAGTTTATTATCATACCAAGTGTCAAAGAGAAGGAAAAAAATAAATAAATAAAAATAAATAAAATAAATTAATTAAGAAAATAGAGAAAGAATGAATTTTGCAAACGCGCGCGCTAATGTGGTGGATTCTGGTTTCGGGTTTGATATTTTTTCAGTCACGTGACTTCCGGTTTTATTATTCCCGGTCCACAACATATTATTGCGCATTGCCCTCACAGACTTGTCGCCATGGAGACCGTCGAATTTCTTCACGTTCACGTGATACACTCTCGACCAATAGAAATTGAGGAAAATTGAACTTTGATATACCAAGTGTCAAAGTTCAATTTTTCTCAATTTCTATTGGTCGAGAGTGTATCACGTGAACGTAAAGAAATTCGACAGTCTGGAAGGGCAATAATATGTTGTGGACCGGGAATAATAAAACCGGAAGTCACGTGACTGAAAAAATATCAAAACCCGAAACTAGGATCCACCACATTAGCGCGCGCGTTTGCAAAATTCATTCTTTCTTTATTTTTTGTTCTCTTTGACACTTGGTATGATAATAAACCACTTATTTACTGGGACCTCGGGAAAGAAGTATGTTTTGTGTTCCCTCTCGGTACCACAAAACATACTGTTTCCCTCGGTCCCAGTAAATAAGTGTTTATTATTATTATTATTATTATTATTATTATTATTATTATTATTATTATTATTATTATTATTATTATTATTATT
>WUAP02138706.1:0-12590 GCA_015163945.2 Stichodactyla helianthus
GGGTCTTTCGCCCGGAATAACCTCATTTCTAAGCACTATAACTTTCCATTATTTCTAGCTCATGTATTTCAAAGTGCCACGTGGTCTACATATTCACATAATTTGAAAACAGTATATAAAAACTTAAGTATAAAAAGGAATTTATGAACTGATGTTTTGGTTTTTACTCTTTAGTAGTCCAAAACATCAGTGTTGTTTTTTCATGTGACATCGTAGCTACCAAACTGGAAAAATTTAATGACTGATTTCTTATTCCTTTAATTTCTATTGTTATTTGGAGATGATGTTGCAACTATTATATCTTGATATGCCTTTAGCAGCAACATAGGGAGGGGAGGGACAGGAGGGACTACCCCCTCCTAAAATTAGTTTGGTCTTAGTTTTGGCACAAAAATTTGAAAGTAAAAGAAATTTGATTTTTTTCCCTCTCCTCTCCCGTCCCTTCCTGCTTTAGCTCTGAATTTTGGGATGCTTGCTTTACACTGTAGTAAATACAATAGCCCTTTTCTGAGATATGCTTTGCTTGTCATGCACAAAGGTTTCAGTACGAGGCTTCATGCTAAATTAAATTTATTCCTTTCTCCTGTCATATCACTGAGCATTATGCATGAAGCCTTACTAGAGTGCAAACAGTATATCTGTGAAACATTAGTAAAACAAAATTGCACAAATTTGTACAAATTTGTGAATAGTCAATTTTGTCAGTTTAGTGAAAGCAATTTAGATATGTAAATAAGAAAGCTGTAAGCATGTGCAAATTTACAGGTGCAACAAGTAGCACATTCAGAAGTTGTGTACCATGTCGTGAAGCAAGTCATGGATGATTCCAGGAGTGCATTATTTCATTTGGTTTCATGTTTTCTATTGTATGTTGTCATCCTTACAAGTTAAGTATCAATCATTTGTAAATTTTAGTTTAGTTATCATGGGTGGGAACAGGAAAAAGTGATAAAATGGGTCTGCGTTTGACTCATTTCTTGCGTCAATTGTCATTATTTTAATTTAGTTGTGTTTGACTTGTCTCTTGAGGGAGAAAGCAGGATCAGTTTGTGCAATAAAATGGGGATGTGTTTGACTTGTTCCTTGTATCAGATGCCATTATTTTAATTAAGTTGTGTTTGACTCATCTCTTAAGAGAAAACGCAGGAATTTATGTAGTATTTAAAAAACGTCTTGGTATGTTCTCATTTTCTACTGAATTTTTGAGGAATGAACTAAATTTGGCAGAGAAAATCTGAGTTAAAGTTTATGTAAATGAAGACGATTCTATATCAGAGATATAAAACTACTTCATGGTCACTGATTTCTATTGTGTTTTGCTCATTAATTATTCATGAGTTTTTTAAGCAATAAAATAGGACTGCATTTGACTTGTTTCTTGTGTATTTGTTGTTCTTTAATGTGAACATGCATGTTTCTAGTTAGAGCATAATTTAGCACTATTTATGTTGCACCCTTTTAGTGTTTGCACTCCAGTGGTTCTTCATGCTTCAACAATTTTTCAACAAGTTGTACAAAATTTTACAAATTTGAAATTTGTATTTCATGGATGTACTACTTGCACTCTAGATTGAAACCTTTCTGCATGACAAGTGAAGCATATCTGGGAAGTGGGGTATATAATATGCACTAAATAATGTTACAAACTAATCATTGAATTGAAAAAGGGCGTATTCTTTGACTATTCTTTTAAATTAACCGAAAGTTACGGATTAATAAGATTAATCAAAAATGATCACTCGGATATTGGACCGGACCGGAAGTTGTGTTCAATTGTACAATTGTATTTTCTTTGGTCATGACGTCCTCTCTGTTTCTTAATCATCATAAAATACAAGGATTGGACGTCGAAAAACATACCCGAGACATTATTAGCTGTGATTCAATGACAAACTAGGCATTTACAAGACAGATAACTACGCCATTAAACTAACCTAGAAAATTGGATGTTTAGAAGGCAGTGTTGATGTCCTATCTTTGAAGTGCCATTCCACCAACAAAAACACGATACGCTTCGTTCCTGAGCCTTCCCCTGTCTTTCTTATAACTGTATATACATATAAAGACTATAATAAAAACGATCGCAATGAAAATTAGCCGTGAAAAACGAATCAAAATAACAATCTTGTCAAGAAAATCAAAAAATTCCAAACTATAAGCCTCCAGTTCTTGTTGATGAAAGATTCCCAGGAAGAGTACTGCGCATGCGTTCAGGAGAGGATGACGTCATGTCTCAAAGCATCTTGGGATATATAAATGGTGGTCCTTGAAGATCGGCCAACAAAAAATCATGGGTTTCCTCCTTTAAAAGGCGTTTTATTTGCCCCAAAATGACGTACCAAGGCTAACAGTCCGCTCAGACCGCAAGATTACAGACCCACACAGCTAGGGATAACGCTGGTTTTTATTTGAGGACAAAAGGAAATTTATAGCAGGCGAGGATTCTTGACATTATAACAGCCGCCATGAGTATGCGAACAGACAAGAAGACGAAGATGCGGATCCGGGCGTTTCCGGTAAGTTTTCTGCTCTTCTATAGCTATTTTGATTGGTATTTTAGAAATAATATAAAATGGTGGTATCTAGAGGTGGATAGGGTAAGTTTGTGGGGAGAAAGGCTAATTCAGTTGCAGTAAAGTCGTCGTAAATCGGTTGGGTTTGGAATGAAGTCTCCTCAGATCTACAGCGGTATTATAACCTGTTGGCCTAAAGCAACCTTTATTTTCTCTCGACTTCCAGATTCATTTATCCGTCAGCCGTGATAAAAATAAACCATTGCAATTGTTTTTAACTATCTTTTGTGGCGTTCCTTGTTTTTGCATTTAATTCTCAAAGTCGTGCATAAAAGTGGCTTTCAACGCCTGTCTTTGCAGTTTTATCAACTAAAATTCTGGCTACACAGAAATTCTAACCAGTAGTTGCACTTCATCAGTGTACTTTGAATTCTTTGGAACGTTTGGCTATTCAAAAACCAGTCATTTATGACTCCTATCCTTGATTACTTTGTCACAGAGAGATTTGTTATTTTTTGTTTGTTAATTATACAGTAAAGATAAAGTGTTTTATCCTCCACGTCTCACCGAAATGCCTAGATAAGGAGATTCATTTGGTATTCTGGATAATGATTATTTAAACGATAGATGTCTCAGTATCTACGAAATACACAAACATGTCATGTATTTTAGAGATCGGTACGTTTTCTTTTCTTTATGTTTAAGGAAATATTTTTCTGGTGAAGTACTGGATAGTCCAGACATGGTTGTCGACTATATTGAATTTTAATTTGTCTCTGAATGTAAATATTTTCCTAGTCATACCCTTATTCTTTCAGTCTATTATTGATGCTGTATTGTTCTTATTAATTATTTGTTATTGTACTGTGACAGTTTTAGTACAATATGTTGTGTACAAGTACATCTTGTTTAATTTTTAGGTACCAAGATGAAAATATAATTTATTTTAAAAAATATAGATGGCTAAAAATATACTTATACTTGCCCATAGTCTCCTGTATTTGCTGGGGCAATTTTTGGTTTTTGGACTTGAATTATCTATAAAATGTTGGTGTTTTTTTATAATTTATTTTGAAAGCAGACAAACTAGTTCCTCTAAAAGACAAATTAAAGCTATTCATAATAAACTACCCAATAAGAGTAGTTAAATTTATGATGGTAATAATAATAACAATAACAAAACAATAGCAACAATAACAATAAGTGGTTTAGAAAACATTTCAAGAGAAAAATAAGAGACAAAAACATTGTTTTTAGACATTTAGACAATGTTATGTTGTCATTCTCAACAAATTTGATTATTGATTCTCAGTGTTTACATAAAGAAGAGGTTAATTGTGTGCATCTTAATAAGAATTTAAATAAAGCTACACAAACAACTTACAATCTGACTTCATAATTAAATAATTAAATTGGTTGAAAATGTCCAAGAACAATATTTTTATTTTACAACTTGAATAGTAATAAAACTGAAAAACTCATGTTTACAAAATGTTTAAATTATTAGATAAGATAAATACATTAAATTATGGATATGAATATAAATATTACAAATTTAATTCATAACTCATATCCCAGTCTTTGATAATGTGTGGCACAAAGCTATTTTGAAAGTGCTCAGTACTGTAGTGTATATTAGTAAATGTATGTATTTGTCTTTAAATTAAAAATTATTAGCTTATGAGACTCAGTTTGACTAAATCAATTAGACATGATTATTTTAAAAATTGATTAACTCAATTAGACAGTAGTATACACTGGCTCCGTTTACGTCCCTTTTAATGAGCTCATGGATGGGTTGAGGGCGTCTCGACCAATGGGGTGGGACCGTTGGGGTCACATGACCCCATTGGTACTTTGACTAAAAGGAGAAGTTTCACAATTTGAGCCTTTATTTTGACATGACATTGTCTATTGACCAGCAACTTTCTCTGACTGTTGTTGGTTGTCAGAGAGTGTTTGCTCAGCATTAGTGGTGTTAGTACCTTCAGATCATGTTTATAGGATAATTACCCAATAGACCTTTCCCAAATTTGCTTGGATGATCACAAAACAATGGTTTAAAGTCAAGGTTGGCCTTGTTTGACATGTTTGATTAATAGATTGTATCGTGTCATTGTCTTATCCATAGCTTAGCTTAAGGTGCTGTTATCATTTCTAGTATCCAAATATCTTATTGAATTACAATTGACTTTTTTGCATTTTGTAACTTGTATCCAGTCAACGTCATTAATGTTGTCCACCAAAGCAACCATTAAGACTACAAGAAATGTCACATGATTCATTAATGTTTATTTGTTTAAAGGGGTAAAAATTCAAATTTAAACTGTACAAAATGACTTCTATAAACATTTATAGTTAGTTTATTAGTTATCATGTGACATATCTTGTAGTCAAAATGCCTTTTCAGTGGACAACATAAATGAAATTGACTGTATATTGGCTATTGTTTCTTTTTATATGGAATAACTTGATTGCTATGTATATAAACTGTTATGCCACAGGTATTAATAGCTATTATAGCTATATAATAGCTATTAAGAAAAGTGGAAAAAATTGTTGCCATGACAATGATAGTGCTTGTGAAAAGGTTTTAGAAATAGAATACAGTTGGAAAGGAAGATAGTATTTGTTAATGTTATGATCACAACAATTATAATAATAATATGCTGTTAATTCTAGATGACAATGGATGAAAAGTATGTTGAGGACATATGGAACCTCCTGAAAAATGCCATCCAAGAAATCCAAAAGAAAAACAATAGTGGTCTTAGTTTTGAAGAACTTTACAGGTAGATATGGCATGCTGCAGTATTGTATAACTGTAATTAGTCAGTTTCCTGCTACAAAACCTGCCAGATCTTGCTGTGCCCTTTGTTAGGCTGATGTTACTTTGAAACCTGCATAATTTTGCTTATTATATAGACATGAGTGAGATACTGGAAAATAAGCCATTCATAAACATGATACGAAACTACATCTGGGAACCCAGTGACATATTTTCCATATCTTCACTAGTGTCTAACCATGAGGTTTTGAGGAATCCAAATCAAGTATGTAGTCTAAAACCTGTAATATAAGTGTCTTATTAACCTTTGTCCATCATCAGGGAAAAGATTTAGAAAATAACAAACCTCCTTAGTGGTTATACTTTGTTAAACACTTTTTTCATTAATAACCAATAAATTTATGTTAAACCTAATCTAAAATTTAAGGCTCAAAATAATAACCCATCAATGGGCAGAAATGATATTCTAATGAAAATCACCAGTGATATACATTTGGCCAGTTAATGTGACCAGTTAAGACTAGCCTAAAAGGCTTTCAGTTGGACAAGACCCAATTTTGACTGGGTTCCAATTTTGTTGGTTGACTGGCCATTATTTTGAAAATCACCAGTGATAAACATTTGGCCAGTCAATGTGACTGGTCAACACCAGCGAAAGAGGACTTTGGTTGGATAAGTCCCAATTTTGAGCAGGAATTGTTGGTTGACCAGCCATTATTTTGAGTCCTGAAATCTGTCATATAGACCTTTATCATGAGGTGACCGTAAAATATAAAGCTTTGTTTGCATATAGTTGTGAGAAAGGGAACTCTCCTGATGTCATTCTCTCTCTGTTCTCCAGAAATGCATATACCATGGTGTTACACAAACACGGAGAAAGACTTTATAATGGATTGAAGCAAGTTGTGACTGAACATCTTGAAGAAAAGGTACAGTAATTACCTTGCAGAGTTTTGGATTGTAAATAAAGGAAAAAAATTGAGAGGCATGGGTAACTGTTGTGCTTTGAGGTTTGATTCCCTGGCCCACTAAGATATCCAAGTAGAGTTTGTTGGTTCTCTTCTGTACTTCAAGGGTTTTTCTCAGGGTTGTCCAGTATTTTTCCTTGTGAAACAATAGATGGCTTTCACTAACAGGTCACATGACCACAACCCCTCTTAAATCATGAACCAGTTCAAAAGGAGTGAAAAGAGCATATTGATATTATTATTAAGAAGGTGGAGTTTCAGGTCAAAATGTTGGGCACAGGAAAAATAGCATGCAATATAAAAATGATAATTCTATTTTGAAAAATGGTCTACACAGCAAGAGCTTACCATCCAGCACATTTTTCCATACCAAATCTGTTACTTTATATTTCATGCTATTTCTCCTGTGTCAAGCATTGTGAGCTCAAACTTCACCTCCTTACTTATATTGAGATTCTAAACTGGTGAAGTCAATATTTTCTTACTGGCAAGCTGCAGCTGTTGGCTTGTACTATACATATAGCAGTGCCTTGCCATCATACAATCACATTTAATAGAGATTGTGAGATTATTAATTAACACAGATTATTCAGGATGCTTGTGAGTTGCAATCTTATATTATCCTGACTCATGAAATTTACAGATTCGCAAGGAAGTTGTTGCCTCATTAAGCAATAACTTCTTGGATACCTTGAATGCGGCATGGAATGATCATCAGACATCAATGGTTATGATACGAGATATTCTAATGTATATGGTAAGAAATAGTGCATGATTCAACTTGATGCTCATCCCTCAATGTAAAATGAGATCTGAAATGAGGCATAAAATGTTGTGAATAGCTCATTTCAGTTGTTTTTTTTTGTTGACATCTATTCTATTACATTGTTTTGTCTTAGTACAGACCATATAATTTTTGAAATTTATAAGCCTCTTTTTTCTTCCTTGTAGGGGATTTTCATAATGCCACATCAAACTCAATCTAGACATTCCCACTAGCAAAATTCTTTGCAATTATGTACATGTACTGCAGTATGTATTTCTGTGATGCACTATTTTCTCATAGAGAACTCACTTTTCTCTTTAAGGACCGTGTGTTTGTTCAACAAAATGGTGTTGATAATGTATATAACCTAGGACTGATTCTTTTCCGAGATAAGGTATGTTTCTTGTTGTATTTAGACCATGCAATAAACATGCAATAATTATTTTTAAATGGAGTTGTCTTGATGACCAACAGGTTGTAAGATATGGCAATATCAGGGATCACCTTTGTCAAACATTATTAACACTAGTAAGAAAAGAAAGAAAAGGAGAAGTTGTTGACAGAATGGCCATCAGGAATGCTTGCCAGATGTTGATGATTCTTGGCATCGACTCAAGGCACGTGTATGAAGAGGACTTTGAGTCTCCCTTCTTGGAAGAATCTGCAGAGTTCTACAAGGTATATGACAAAAGGATGATTTCCCTATAACTACTTAAACATTGAGCAGATTTAACATGATGGTAAAAAGCTCACTGCACAGTTGGTGCTGTAAGTGTGCCTTGCTGCTACAATGTTCTCTAAAGTTTTGATGTGCCTTGCCATGTCTTGACTGTGTCATGACTGTGTTTGTGCCCCAAGCCCTTCAGTCATGCAACATGTGCTCTAACTATTGGTTTTCTTTATTTCTGCTCTTGAACAATTTTGGATCCCTTGGCTGTACAGGAGTTAAAAGCAATCTTCATGGCTTTCTTCTGTTCTTATAACTATTAATACATTGATACATCTGAAGCATGTTGTAAATGTTTCTCAATACAGATGGAAGGTCAAAAGTTCTTAGCAGAAAACAGTGCATCTATATATATACAAAAGGTAAGTGACAAGAAGAAAGAAGACAAACAGCATCATATTGTTTTGCACTTTATGATGTTGTTTGCGATATGTATTAGTACCTGTATTTTGGATGTTTACTTATCTTTTCCCTTTGTTTTACAGGTTGAGCAAAGAATAAATGAAGAGTCTGAAAGAGCCAAGCATTATCTTGACCCAAGTACAGAAGAATCTATTGTTAAAGTAAGCAGGTGTCATGTTTTGAAACATGAAAGGAACTAGTTTCACTTAAAAAAACAAAACTCTGACATTGGACCTCTAATAAAAAACAGTTCAACTGATGGTATGTTAATGTCAACAGGTTGTAGAAGAGGAACTTATCCGTAAACATATGAAAACTATTGTAGACATGGAGAACTCAGGAGTAATCCATATGCTAAAACATAACAAAATTGATGGTAAGTATATTAATTATAGCCTCTCTATTTTCAAGAACCTTGCATTTATTTTTCTTGCCACTAAGAAACAAGGAAACCTCTTATGACAGGCAAAAAATAACAATGCAACATAACCATCATAAAGGATTCATGTTCAAATACCAGAGGAAATTGTAGCATTTTTTCATCAGTGACTGCTTGTTCAGGGGGATCCAGGGTATTTGAGTGGGGTGCATGGCAAGGATTTTTTGAGTGGTGCACCATTCATATTTGGGACTCAAGCACCAATTAGTGGCTGTAAGTAGCTTATCTCAGGGGGGTGCACAGCCCCTGCTTCCCCCTTAATCTGTTCTTGAAGTTTTCTGTTTTTTAACTTCCATCTCAGATGTCTTGATGTTGCAGAAAAAAGAAAATGACTGCAGCTTGCCCGCCAGTAGACTTTGCAACATTTTTCCTTCTCTATGCTGTTGGTGCTGCAGTTTATAGACAAACAGAAACAATCCAATGCCAAATGATGTGGTTTTAATAACAGAAGTATTGATTTTCTATTCCAGATTTGGCCAGAATGTATAGACTCTTCTGCCGAGTCAAAGATGGACTCAAAACCATCTGTGACTGTATGAGAGGGTACCTCAGAGAACAAGGAAAAGCAATCATGGCTGATGAAGATAATGAATGTTCTAAAAACCCTATCCCATGTATTCAGGTTAGTAGAGATTGTCTATCTGACCCTCATTTGGGGGGGGGGGGGGGGGGGTAGTAAATGTATTACAAAAAAGGGAAAGAAGGGACCACAGTACATTTAAGGCTTTTGTGTGAAGCAGACATTAAATGACAGGATATTTTGTGGTAGCCACATGAAATATTTGCAACTATATACCAGTACTTGACATTTTGACTGCACTGTGACAGTCTTCATCAGAATGAAGAAAAAAAAGGGACCAGTCACCCAATTAATGTTTGTACAAGTAACTATAAATGTTGTTGAAAATTCTACCAGACCATTATGCTGCCTTAATTTCATAGATTTATTGATCAAACTCAGTGAAGTTTGATAGCTTGGGCTTATATGTTTTTTAAATAGCACAGACTTTTTATTATTACATGTGAGTGTGTGCAGCTTTTGTTTGTTAAATGTAGTTTCTGTACATTGAGCCATTTGTACCCTGAAGATGGGTCATGTGCTCAAGAGATTGGTAAAGAAATCATAATTGGTTGAAGAAACACAGGTCTTTAATAAGTTCAATGCCAACCAACATAATCTTAAATCTTATAATTCTATCAGTGCTCTTTAACCTTTATTAATTTGTATTTTTTTAGAATTTGTTAAACCTGAAAGACAGGTTTGACCACTTTCTCCACAATGGCTTCAACAATGTTAAGTTATTCAAGCAAGCTATAGGATCAGTATGTATCAACTTACTACTTACTACTTACACCATTATTTGACCTTTTATTCACGATGTTACTGTGGAATTATTTGAGAGAATGTTTGATGAAAGGTTTGTTCACACTACTATTTACTTTCTTTCTTGTAGGAATTTGAATTTTTCTTGAATCTCAATGGTAGATCTCCAGAGTTTTTGTCTCTTTTCATTGATGATAAACTGAAGAAAGGAGTCAAAGGAGTAAGTATAATTTGTCAGACCTAATTGGAGGAGAGTGAAGAAAGAAGAAATTGGAAAAAATAAAAACAAATAAAAATTTAAGTCGACAAAGACACAATAAAACAATGGAAAAAACATAGATACTTAAAATTCATTTAAAAGATGTGCTGTGGATCTGTATGTCAACTCCCTTATTTCTTCTGCCTCACCTTATGCTAGCTCTGTCTTTATTTCAACAGTATTCAGAACAGGAAGTGGAATCTATTCTAGATAAATGCATGGTTTTATTTAGGTTTCTACAGGAAAAGGTAAAATTTATTTTTGTTAAAGTTCTTTATTCTCTCTCTAACTTAACATCTTTCAAATTTAAAAAAATCTAACATGATGTGAAATCTTTTGTTGAAAACATTGAAAAGCCCAGTTTCTTAGGTATGGCATATATGATTTAATTATCAATGAGTATTGTCATAAATAGTGTGCTCCATTGTTTTGATTGTGTTTTTATTTTTCTTCCCTTAGGATGTCTTTGAAAGGTACTACAAGCAACATCTTGCTAAAAGACTGCTTTTACAAAAGAGTATTTCAGATGACTCAGAGAAAAACATGATCTCTAAATTAAAGGTTTGTCATCAATTAGTTAATAATAATAGTCAGAGCAGATTTTGTATGACAGAAAAGCTTGCAGCACGGTCTGTGCTGTAAGTGTACCTTGCCATGACCATGATGTTTTCTAGAAATTTTGTCATGCTTCACTGTGCCTTGACTGTGTCACGACTGTGTTTGTGCTGTGAGCTTTTCACAGTCATAAGAAATCTGCTCTAATTTATAACAGGGGTTACAACTATGGCCAACCATGGCCAATCATGACTACATTATAACTTGCCAAGAAATTCCTTTATGTTATAATGAATGTAAACTATTTTTTTCTTGTATCCCTTTCTACAGACTGAATGTGGTTGTCAGTTCACGTCCAAGCTAGAAGGCATGTTCAAAGACATGACTGTATCACATTCAACTAATGAAGAGTTCAGGCAGCATGTTTCCAACAACCAGGTAATCAACCAATCAATCATCTTATCCCTTCAAGTGCAATGGTTTAGAGATGCTATACTTAAAAAATTGGTTCTCCTTAACCCCCCCCGGCCCCCCCCCCCCCCCCCCCCCAAAGAAAAAAGGGTTTATACGTACCCAAATTTTCGATAAGAAATCGCTTCCGCGCTCCCTGAGAATTGATGCTTGGCACCTGAAACTTTTTCATAATTGTTTTTTGACACGTTAAAAAACTTTCTCTTTAACACTTTACTTTATTTTGCCGTCCATCACATCACAATACGCAGGTCGCCATTAATCAAGAAGGCCAAAAGTTGGTGGGGTAAATGCCCCACCTGCCTACACGGTTTCGCCGCGGTAGTCTCTCACATGAAGTTCTCGTTTGTTCAGCATTAGCTTTAATAACGTGTAATATATTCCTTAGTATAGTGGGATATTACTAACTAGTGAAATATAATTAATTTTAGTGTAATACAAATCGTAACGCACATTGACCATAAATGTACAATAGCTATATATGTTGGAGGTTTTGTCCAACAATGCTTTGTGCAACTAGTTGTTCGCTTAGCTGATTTGCCGTGAGGTGCGGGTGGCTCGACACCGTAAAAAACTCAAACATGACTACTGGAGGAAGTTCAGTGGAAAACAGACATAATTACCGATAATCCTTGTCGGTTTTTCAAGATAGAAAACAGGCGCGAGTTAGAAGGAGTAGTGCAAAAGAAACGGCTGTTGCTCGGTTGTTTGAAGAATTAATAATGGGGTTCTTACATCGCGCATTTCACGCAAGTCCCAATGCGCTTTACAATTATTGTTCGTGGAGGACTTTACGGGCTGCACTTTAAGGCGCCAATGGCAGCCACGCAGCTTACAATCATGAGTAGATAATTAGTACTAGTATGTTATGCCTCCAAATTGGTAAATAAATAAATAAATTACCATATTTTTGCTTCCATAATTTAATCATAAATAAAATAAATTTCCATGTTTCTACTTGCATAGCAATGTATGCACATAGCTCTTGAGTTTCATGTACATGCAACAAACCCATAGATCTTGTTCACATAATCAATATGGAATTCATAAGCAATAGAAAAACTGTCTGGAGAAAACCCTTGATTATGAAAAGGTTGTTAGTAGGGATATGTGTAGTTGGTAGAGGTTGTTAGGCCCAGGGCAAACGTTGGACTAATGTCGTGCCGAACCTATTAAACATAGGTTCAGTGGAAGGTCGACTAAGGACCAATGTAGCGGCAAACGTCAAACTAATATCGATCTTAATTCACTTGAACACAAAAGTTTTAATTGTAATTATGCATTGAAATGCACGGGAGCATGCAATACTCCAGTTTCGAGTTCTCTGTTGCTCTGTGTTAGCCTCGTTTTTGTGTAGAATATTCATGTCTTTCATTGA